>JANHJO010006368.1:231876-242070 GCA_032468235.1 Pseudoxyrhopus heterurus | reverse complement strand
AAAACTACCTATGTGGCAAAAATCAGGAACTTTGGGGGAGAAATGTGAGTTTGTATAGAGCACATACAAACTTACATCCCCACCGGACTTCTCTTATATATATATATAGATTGTCCAAAATTTTAAGCATGAATCTTAATAAATTGAAGATTTATCAATAAATCAATAAATATACTGGAAATATAAGAATGAATGTTCTTTCTGTTTCATGGTGTTTCAACATTTATTATTATGTTATGTGTCTATTTTTGCAGTTATTGACAGAGCTGTATGCTCTCTATAAAATATTTTATGCCGGTTCTGTATCAAACCTTGTCTTGGAGTGAATTATATAGATTTGTTCCATAGGTCTTCCAATTGTAGCTTTGGAATAGTTTCCTTGAAATTTTATATCCAATTATCACACATATTTTAGTTGTTCAGAATCTGTATCATATCTAAGGAGTTTAAATATGCATCAATTTATCTTTAGTTGTTGAGAAACTGATAAAATGGAATTGTTTTCTTCTGTTGTCATTAGATTCCAGTAGGAATTACACTGTTAGATATTTCACAAAAAAATGTAAAAGTTCATATAAAGATTCAAAATATTCAGATGCTTCAGTCGCTTTAGATTTACAATATTTAAAACTTGGCAAAACCTTGGCATCATTAGACATTATGATAGAAAAACACCAGAATTTTCCCATGTAGAAAATACTTAACAGTATCTATGAAGATGTTAGAGATCAGCCAACCAAATTTCAATAAAGACAAGAATGAGAAGTCAAGAATAGCAATAACAGAGAAAAGTACATAATAAAATCCCTAAGCTGAACATTTTCCACCAGGTTTCTTTGTGAATCTAGAGAGACTTATTATCTCTCCCTTCTCCTCCCAACAATCCATCTGCAAGCAAAGGAAGGTAGAGCGCTGATTTCCCTAATGGCATGTATGGACAATCCCCATTTCTTAATTGCAAATACTTGATCATTTTAGAACTAATAATAATAATAATAATAATATCAAATGTTTGAAAACAGAAGCATGTGACACTTTTTATATACTTTTAATACCCATGTGGTATTATGGATTCATACTACAGAAATGCATTATACTGTTAATATTGTGCAGATTCACAGCTAATGTCATTATAGTATCAGAGGAGCAATTAAAGAATGAGAATCTGTATTAAGATTAATACCCAGATAAACCTCAGCTGGTCCATTAACATGATAATAAGTCCAAAATTTCTGTATACCACTTGGTATACCTCTCCCTTCCTTCTGCCACCACTTTAATTCAGCTAACCTCTCTGCTTTTTCCCCCTGGTATTCTTAAATTGTTTTAAGAAATTAAGCACACATAGCTATTTAGTTTAGAACATTATGTAGAGATAAAATTAACACAATAAGTAAATAGTAAATTAACACTCCTCATTGTATCTAAAAGTTTTGAAATGAATATATATTTGTATATGTATATATATATGTGTGTGTGTGTGTGTGTGTGTGTTTATATATATATATATATCTTCATTTGAAAACTTTTAGCAAATATTACATATCCAACACACAAAAGCTCCTCCCCCAATATTTAGTCATGATCTGCTATCATGTAGAAAACAGTTTTTCCAAATATTCAAATAGTACATATTTGCATTTTATTTAATGTGAACTCAATTAAAAACAATATCCCTAAATATTACTGGCTAATTCCAACTTGAAAAGATAAATTCTGAGAACTGGGCAGTATAAGAGAGCACATCTATCTTTGATCAGCTTCAGAAGCCATTAACAAACCAGAGAAATGCTAATAGAAAAGATTCCCTTGCCCAGTCAAGGATTGTGATACAATTGGTGTGAATTTTAAAATAGGCAGGAAAGAAAAACCTCTAAGAGTGAGGGTGCTGTATCATATTCTGCTAATCAAAATACAAAATACACTGAACGATCAGATGAAACACACATACTACAACTAAGGAAATCCATGCTGTGTATAGAGATGAACCAAAACAAATTACCAGATAGAGCATGAAAAGGACTATTTTGAAATTTCTGTCACAGATACTTAGGTGCAACATAACCCATACTGAGCTAATAGAAATAATATATTTTTTCACAGTCAAGTTTTTAAAGAGATTTGTCTTGTCTTTACAACAACTGATACTGCCTCAAAAGCTCTTAAGATCCAAGCACTCTTTACAGAGCTTTGGATTAGTGCCAACCAGAGTATTTCAAAATATCTGCATCTGCCCCTTCCTCACTCCTGGGAAATCTGCCAGGAAAGGCTGGAATGTGGAGTAGGAAGATATACCAAGGTCTATTTCTTACAATACCATTCCACATAATTAACTTCAGAAGAAATCCATGAAGCTGGAATAAAAAGGACAAATCTGATTCAGCACAGCTTTCCAGCATGCATTTTCAGGAGGATCAAAGAAATTTAATCCAGGATCTTAATGATATTGTCAGCCCTATTGGGTTTAACCAGGTGGAAAACAGGACAAGATGAGTTAATTCTACTTTATTGTAAGGCTACATTGACAGAATCTTGCTAGTATTAAAATATAAACTTCCTACGACCACTTTTAACTATGATTAATTAAGGGTGGGTTCTTCTTAAGTTTCTTCCCCTGACCATTCAGCCCTTGGGAGAGGACTTTTCTTGTATGATTGTTTCCTACGTAGCATCTCTTCCCCTCTTGCCTCAAGGTCATTATCTCACCTTCAGACTTTCCTCCCAGGTTCCTATGGGAAACAGGTTGTGGTCTTTGAGAACAAAATGTAGCTGTGTCATTCCCCTTTTCTCTAGGTACCTTGCACAAGACATCCTGGAAATCAACTGCTTCAGTTGAGGTGGCAGTTGCCTATTCCTTGGGAATCTGTTGGTCTCCTTCCTGGTGTCCTGTATGTTTGATGTGGCAGGAACTGATTCATCAATTATTGCTTAGTATAATTCTACTCTTAGAAAAAATCCTCCTGCCTATCTTGGTCAGCATCTAAATTTTTACAAGGCTGGTAGTTATTGAGATAGGGTTTGTTGGGGTATTAGTTATGAAAGTGCTATAAAAATTGTGATGCATGAATATCTGTTGCTGCCTCCCATGAACTTTCTGACTCTGATGCCTTTAAAGTGTATCAAGTATTCAGCTTCCTTTTGCATCTAGAGTTTAACACAGCTTCAATATCATATTATTCCTCCCTCTCTACTATAATGAAGAGGAATGTTGTCCATAAACATAGAATGCAGGAGAGGGTCTTTCACAAGAAAGAACCAAAGAAATACAGGTGCAGTTTCACTGTTTTTGCAAATGAAAGGGCTGGATGGGGAGCAACAAGTTGAAACCAAACCCTGGAAAGATGGGTCTCTTTTGTCCTTGTAGAATTGCCATCTCTGTTTTAGATTGGGTTGCATTGCCCAGACAGACTTGGTGTGTAATCTGGGGGTCTCTTGGACTCACGATTCCTGTTTAAGGAGCAGCTGACAGTCATGGCCAGGAGTGCCTTTGTACAATTGTGGGTTGTGTACCAACTACACCATTTCCTGCACCAACAATCCCTGCTCACAGTCACTCACACCCTTGTCACCTTCCATCTTGATTATTGCAATGTGCTCTACATGGAACTACCTTTGAAAAATATCTGGAAGCTTCAATTAGTGTTACAAACCTAGATTTTCACATGTGTCACCTCTGTTGCAGGTGTTGCACTAGCTGCCAATTTGCTTATGGGTCCAGTTCAAGGTGCTGGCTGTCACTTTTAAATGTCTACATGGCTTGGAGCCAGGTTATTTGAAGGACCATCTTTTCCCAGTTATATCTCTCAGACCCATCAGAACGGAGATTGTCCCTCTCTTATGGAGATCCATCTGATAGGATCAAGAAAGGCCTTTTCCATGGTGGCTCCCCCTCCCACGTGAAACATCATACCTGCAAAAAGATTGACACTCATTTGCCATTCTTTTGAAAGGCCCCGAAGACATGATTTTGCCAAAGGGCCTTGGTACCCTAGGTAATATGGAGTCCATAAAACGGTTGGTTTGAATGGTGTTGCCAGAGAGTGAGATTTTATTGATTTTTATATTGGGGTTTTATTTTCTTAAGCTTCCCAGAATCACCATGAGTGAGTTGGGTAATTGTATAAATTTTCTTAATAAAGAAATAAATAAAATAAATGCTACTGTGTTGTGTTGCTATTTACTGTGAAGAAAAATAAATAAATGTTGAGTCTAGCTTCTTGAGGATCTTTTTTTACTGAAAATGTCGTATTTCCTTTCTGCTAGTAGGAATGGAACTAAATTTCTTCTCTGATAATTAAGTCACCTGGGTTTTCCATCTCTTGTATGATTATTTTCTTGGCAGCATCCCATTGCAGCATAGCAATAGCACTTAGACTTATATACCACTCCATAGTGCTTTAGAGCACTCCACTCTCTAGGCTGTTTACAATGTCAGCATATTTCCCTCAAGAATCTGGGTCCTCATTTTATTGACCTCAGAAGGATGGAAGGCTGAGTCAACCTTGAGCCTCTAGGGTTGAACTCCAGGCTGTGGGCAAAATTAGCCTGCAATACTGCATTCTAACCACTGTGCCATCAGGACTCTTTCATGATCTCTTCTGGCCAGCTTAAGTCAAATGCTATTAGCAATGCCACTAAAATTTTATGAGGCTGCTAAATCATTAGCTCACATCCTCCATGGTGCACAGGAATGGTGGGAATTTATACAAAACTTTGCCTTCTTGGGTTAAGTCGAAGCTAATTCCTTATTTGAGATATCTTCCTAACTGGGACAATTGTTCTCCAATATCATGAAAAATTACCAGTTAAAAATCCAATTTTTCCAGTTAGTCTAACCCCATTTATTTTCAAAGATAACTTCTTTTGTCCCTGGCAATAGCCTATGACCAAGCCAAACAACTATTCACTCACAGAATAAAAGATAAGGTGTTCCAAGCTCAAATTAACGAGTTGTGTCTACTTGATAAACTTGGATAAACAAGGGTTTTTCAAATCTAGCCATACAGTTAGAGAATCTAACTTTCCACAGTATCAGGACTGCATTTTTAAAGCCATCTGCTGCAAGGCAGATCCTATTAATTGAGCGCATCTGCCTGTGGTGACAGAGATTGAAAACATATTGCATGTATTATAACACTGTAAATTTTACAGAGCTATTAGGTCTATTTATATTCTGATTCTAAAAACACATTTCCAGAAAGTCAGATAATTTGTAGGTGAATTTTCTCTTTGAAGATATGAAACCCACCATTACCTTATACATTAGCCAAATTTTGTTTGGCTATGATGAAAATAAAATGTAACTGCTTCAGACTTAATTATTTTTGACTTATTTCTTCTTTAACATCTTAATATGCAGATTTGTAATTGCTTGAGTTGCTTTGTTTTAGGTAATGTGTATTTTTACTTCACAGACTAGTATTTTGCATGATTTCATTATTATCCATCATTATAATAGTTGTATTTTACTGCAGAGAACTACTGCTAGGTTAATATTTTACCCTATTAGTTTTGCTCTGATTTTCCTTGTTGTGTATTTCCACAGATTCCTTTTTTAAACCATGCCTAGATGAATTCACTCAGACTCAAGAGAGACATAAAAGCACGGGACACCAGATGATTCCTTTCTCTCTCCCTTATAAAGGGTGGGAGGTCTATTCATTTTGCAAGACAAAGGTATTTTTTAAAGATAATATGTAAAATATATGTGACAGTTCTTCATATTATTTCTATCCTATCCTTTTACTTATATTTACATTACAATCTTTCTACTATACTATTACAATTAGCTGTATAATGTACTGCTTGTATCTATAAATTCTTTCCTTGCTCTTCCAAAATTATGGGTTGTATTAGAATTACAAAAGTATTACTGGACTATTTCAGAGATTAATTACTGTAAGAAATAAATAAATTTTAATACCTGAGATATTTGAAAAACATGTTTATTCAACATGTATTCAAACAATCATATTGTGATATCTGTAGGAACTGTAACATCTGAAGTTAGAGTTAAGTTGAATAGTGATTAAAAGAAAACTGATCTCATTATCTCTTTAATATATTATAAAAAGTCTTTCATTTATAATGGCATGAGCAATCATTAATATCATTCTTCCTCATTGATTCCCAAGCAACATGGCAGGGGAATAGGTAAGAGTGTATCTGTTATCTTCATCAAATAACAGATACACACTTACCTATTCACATGGCATGTTAGCTGGGAAATCAAGTGCAAGATTGAATCTTGGTTGGTCACCGGGATCATAGATTTACTATTCCGAGCTCCAACTCATGGGGACTTCTCTCTACATGCTTTGGGTTATTCTGTGAGTTGTATTTATGTGATGTCTTCCTATTCGCTGATTGGTGTGTTGATGGCTGGTGATTGGCTGTAGTTTCCTTGTGCTGCCAAGCCCTTGGCTACAGTTGCCAGCCATCAACACACCAATCAGCCAATAGAAAGGTATCACATAAATATAATCACAGAATATCCTAAAGCATGTATTCCAGTACAGAGAAGTTCCCTAAAGATGAGCTCCAGCATGAGACCAAAAGTTTGGAAGAGTAAATCTCTGGTGTCCTGGTCTTGCAACATTATCCTGAGATACGTATATTTGCCTTCATTTGTCAAATGCAATGTATCTGGGTGGCACTAGGTAAATGCAGTCTGAGAACTAAATTATACCTTAGACATAACACATTTTGTTTATTACATTTATAGGCTTCCTGATTCCATCAATACTCTTGTGCTTGTTTTGAAAATAAATTGTATTAAAACTATTTTTTAAAATCCTATACCTGCATGCGGAGAGTGATTATTCTTAATAACCTCATCAGTTACCTAGTTAGTTCAGTTGTGTTTATGTGCATGGGGACAGAAATGATAAAAAGTGAAATCATAGATATGTGACACATAGAAGAAATATACAAAGAAATTATCTTATTGATTGTGGACATTTAGAAAAAAAATTGTTAGAATTATTTTGCACATATGTGATTTAAATGTGTACTGTTATTAAATATTGAAAGCAGTACACTGGGGAAATTCAAGATCATTTTGGTTCCTAAGAAATCTTTCATTAAGGAACTGAAGGCCTATAAGCCAGTTGCGCTAACATCTGTAGTCATGAAGACTTTTGAGTGGTTAATGCTGGTCCACCTGAAAGTCATCACAGATCTGCTGATAGATACCTTGCACTTTTGCCTACCGAGCAAATAGTCAGCAGACAATGTTATCAATACCTATCTCCTACATGTGGGGACCAATGACATAACAATGAATCTGAAAAAAAATAACAAGAGATTACAAACAGCTAGGGAAGAAAGTTAAAGAATTAGGAGCACAAGTTGTGTTTTCATCTATATTTGGAACATCCAACGAGGGAAGAAAGGATAAGTAGAAATGAATCACTGACTTAAAAACTGGTGCTGTCAACAGAACTTTGGTTTTCTAAATCATGGTCTGCATTATCTACATGAAGGGTTACTGGTAGGGTTACCTACATGAAGGGATAAACTGCACCTCACAAGAACTGGAAAGAATATATTCGGAAAATGGCTGGCTCGTCTTAGCAAAAGGGCTTTAAACTAAAATTGAGCGGGGAGGTGGGTCAATTTTCACAATTCCAAACAAAAAGCACTAGGTAACCAATCATATAAGGAGGTAGGGTGTAAACAGAAAGAAGAAATTAAAAAATTACATTACATTTAAAAAAGAAAAACATAATGATGTAGAAAGTGATGGGAAGGTAGGAGATATAAGAAACATACCCATAAAAGACTCAAATGCCTATACACTAATGCTTAAAGCTTAGGGAACGAACAGGGCGAACTTGAAGAATTAGTGCATGAAGGCAGATGTGATATAGTTGCCATTACTGAAACCTGGTGGGATGAAATTCATGACTGGAATGTACTGATGGAAGGATACAAACTATTCAAAAGAAACATACCTAACAAAAAGGAATGGAGTTGCATTATATATAAAAGATCACTATATCACTACAGAAATGCACAAAACTAAGGATGAAAACTTCTTAGAATCTAGATTGGTCAATATAAAAGGAAAAAAGAATGACATTGCTATAGGCATAGACTACAGGCCACCCAACCAAGCAGGAGAAATAGACAAACTCTTTGCTAGTCAATTAACAGGTTTATGTAGGAAACATACCACAGTAATAATGGGAGATTTTAACGATTCTGATATCAACTGGGAGACAAATTCTGCAACAAGTGGAAATCCGAACAGATTACTAACCAATTTAGGTGACAACTTTGTCATCCAAAGGATAGAGAAATATACTAGAAGAAAAGCTATACTGGATCTAATTCTTACTAATAGAGAAGTGATAGGGGGAGTTGCAGCCACTGTAAACTTGGTGAGAGTGACCACATCATATTGGAATTCAGTATAATGCAAACACAAGGGATAGAATATAATCCAACTAGTGTCTTAAACTTTAAAAGAGCTGATTTTAACAAATTCAGAGAGACCTTAAGAAAACTCCATGAATGAAAATCCTAAAGAAAAAACAACTCAAGAAGCATAGAAAACACTGAAAAATATGGTGATAAAATCCCAGTCCAACACAATACCACTGAAAAAGAAAGAAAAGAAATCCAAAACAAACCCAGCATGGTTGCACAAAGATCTCTCTGCTAAATTAAAGACAAAAAGGATAAGTACAAAAAAATGGAAAGACAGACATTGTCATGTTCCGAGCTCCCAGCACCAAAAAAACAGCAAGCCACACAGTTCTTGGCATGATATGCATTTAATGCAGGCTTGGAACTCAGCACAGAGTGAACCATGGTCTAAGTCTGTGCTACTCACTGCCACTGCACAGCTGCTTTTGATGGTACCCCAGGGAGGACAGCCCTCTTTATTAGTCAAGTGCTCAGCCATCTAGACTGTTACGGCAACAACTACCCTTCTGAGTGGGCTACCGTAGTGGCCATCACTACCGTATTAGAGGGAGAGGCCGCAGACTGGGTGGCATCTCTCCACCAGGACCGAGCCCGGGAGTTGGCGTCTGTAGGGCTGTTTTTAGAAGCCTTGCGAGCTCGGTTTGAAGATGGAGCCTGGGAGCAACAAGCAGAGGGGGACCTATTGAGTTTGCGGCAAAGGGGACGCGCTGCCAAAGACTACGTGGCCGAATTTAAGAAGGTCGCTGGCCGTTTGCGGTCTTGGCCAGAACGCCTTCTAGTGCATCATTTCAAATCAGCCCTTGATCGGGAGTTACAGCAGGCATGCTCATATAGAGGATTACAGCCTAGATTACAGGACTGGTATAGGGCAGCAGTGGAGCTGGATGCTGCGCTGCGTCTGTTCAAGGGGGGGGGAAGTTATCCAACAACCATGAAGAGACCCCCCAATAAGCTCGGGTTCGGATCGACCGCTCCTGTGATGACCAAACCAGTGGTGCAGACCCCTCGTTCGACTATGAGGTGTTTCCGCTGTGATAGACCAGGGCATCGTGCAGCTGAATGCCCAATTCCTTACCCTAGAAATAACACTTTGCCTCAACCACCAGTCTCCAGCACTCCAGCGCCACCCAGCGACTCCACTAGAAAGCCGACTAGAGGGCCCAAGCCGTCGGAGCGGTTACGACGGGGCCTAGCGTACCCAAGCCGTACAGAATCGGACCTGGAAGTCTCCAAACTATCAGAGGCTACGGAAACAGCTCAACCTCCGCTAAGTACATACGATAGCGACGAGGAGAGTGATCCGATGGTGAGCGCACCTATACACCCCTTTCTTATCCCTGTTACCATACGGGGGGTGGGGACTTCCGCGTCAGGCATGTATAATGCGTTAATCGATACGGGGAGTACCCGTTGTTTAATAAGTAAACAAGTGATAGAAGTTATGGGCATAAAGCAGGTACCTTTGAGGCAGCCGGTTACCTTCGAACAAATGGATGGGTCCCTGTTGGGGGGAGGTCCTGCCACCCATGTAACCGAACCGGTACAACTACATATAGGCACTCACTCTGAGTTATTACGCTTCATCGTGGTACCCAAGATGGTGGACCCCATAATCCTAGGACTGTCATGGTTAGACAAATGGGGTCCTGTCATATGGTGGGAGGACGGATACCGTAAACTACGATTAGTGACTGGGTCGATCCCAACTAGTCAAGTGGGGCCTACAGCCAAACAAAATCAGGAGATAAATCGTGAGGTTCA
>JANHJO010006368.1:221480-231776 GCA_032468235.1 Pseudoxyrhopus heterurus | reverse complement strand
CAACCATTAGCACCAGTCAAGGGTATTTGTGATAGTTCAGTTGACTGAGTTTCATGTTTAATGAATAAAGCATATAATAATAATATATTTATTTATTTATGCCAGGAAGGCTTGCTGACTACTAGAGAGACCAAACTGGCCTACAAGAAAGACCAAATGAAGAACAGAATGGAGGCATGGGAAGATAAAGCACTACATAGCCAGTACATTAAAAAAAAAAAAATAGCAGGGAAAGCAGATAATAACAAGACCTGCCAATGGCGAAGAGCAGGAAAGTTAAAGAAAGATTTTTTTAATTGATTTTTTTTCTACATCCATACGCTCCAATACCACTTAACTTTGTTGATATTAGCAAAGGTGACTGAGGTGCATATTTACATAGCCTCACCTCAATTTGAATAAATTGTTCTGAAATGGTTACTATTTATGGTTTGGCATAAACTATTCCACAGAATGAACCGTGGAGGAGGTACGGAAACCTAGGCAGCCCTGTCTCTGAAAGATGGAAAATCTTACTACATCTCCCTGTTGGCTCTTGAGGATTATTTTCCCCATTGGCCACAAATTGTACATATAATATCGTTGGCTAACATAAAAGAACTTATGGTTCAAAATGAAATGGAGGCACTCCGTCAGCAGAGCAGCCACAGCAAAGGCACTTGGTATGTTCGAGTGTCTGGAGTGTTAAATGTTGTTGTTTTTTTAAATTGTTTTATATTATATAGGTATATTTTAATATTGTATTTATCCATGTTGTGAGCCACCCAGAGTCCTCTGGGAGTTGGGCGGCATATAAATACAATAAACAAACAAACAAACAAACAAATAAATAAATAAATAAGTTATAGATATCTCAACAATTCTAATAGAGTAAGTATAGCAGCAAATCAGAATGATTCTGGGTCATTTCTTGCTTTTCTGAGTGGTTGGCAATCTGCTACAGTAGTGATTAAGGCACCAGACTAGAAACCAGGAGGCTGTGAATTCCAGTCCCGCCTTAGGCATGAAAGCTGGCTGAAGTGACATTGGGCCGGGTATTCTCTCTCAGCCCAACCTACTTTACAGGGTTGTTGTGGGGAAAATAAAAGGAGGGAGGAAGATTAGGTAGGGGAAACTCTTTTAGTCAATATGAAAATGCAGAGAATGAAGATCACTTGCAAACAATGCATTTAACAGGATATTGGAGATTTCACAAATATGTTAAACTGCAATGGAGCATTGAGAGAGAGAACGGGAGACAACATTTTCAAAAGGCTATAATTCCTGATTGAAAAGCTGAGCATAGACCTAAGGAGATGGGAAAGACCTGGTAAGAAAGGCTTTCCACAGAAAGCAAACTGTTGAAAGTAAGTTCTGGTAGCAATGCTATTTCAATAGAAAAACCAATTTTTCATCTGGCAAAATGCCAATGGGAGGAGTTACTTATAGGAAGGTTTATGATCTCACATTGGGACGTTATGGTTAAAATACCAATAAATGGGGCATTCTGATGATCTGTAGATTCAAATTTGCTTCCAGATTATTGAAACTCCTAGTGATCAGACAATATTGTTCATGCATCCTTTTCATTGCACTTAGTTACATCTTCCTGATGCCATGCCTACAAGGTTTATTTTTTAGAAAATAAAATGGGCAACTGTCGACCCCAGCCCAGGCCGACATACAGGGAGGGAGGAAAGACCCACCTCGTTGGATGTCAGCTGAACGCTGTAGCCAGGAGCGCCCTAATCATGAAGCCCTACATGACAAGAATGTAGGGTTTGAGGAAATAGTGATGACTCATGGGACGAGGGAACAGCCATCAGCTGGGAAACGGCATGGGGATGGGGTGGAGCATGGGGCGCGGCACATGAATGAATAAAAGGCGCTGGCTGGTGAGAATCACCAGTGTTGTCTAGGCGGAGTTTCCGCTTGTCTGTAACTGCTTCTGGGACGCATCGAATAAACGTTTCCTGTCAGCTGTTGTGGCGTGCGGGTCTTTCTTCGGCAAATAACAAGAGCAGATAGATCTGAGAGGTAGACAACGCCCCCTCCTTTCTTCATATTCTAGTAGGGCCACCTCCCATTCCTACCTCATTCGACGGTAACCCGGGAAGAACGGCTCTTTTCTTGAGTCAGGTAATAGCGCACTTGGACAATTATGGCCATACATACTCATCTGAGTGGGCCACCGTGGTGGCAATTACGACTGTATTGGAGGGGGAGGCAGCCGATTGGGTTGCGGCCCTCCATCAGGAGAGGGCCCGAGAATTGACATCTATTGGACTGTTTCTGGAGGCCCTTAGGGCCCGATTTGAAGATAATACTTGGGAGCAGCAAGCGGAGGGGGAGATACTAACCCTTCGTCAATGGGGCTGGCCTGCAAAGGAGTACGTGGGAGAGTTTAAGAGAACGGCGGGACGGTTACGGTCGTGGCCAGAAAAGTTGCTGGTACATCATTTCCAGACTGGTCTTGATCGTGAGCTGCAACAGGCCTGTTTATACCGTGGCCTGCCAGCGAAATTACACGAATGGTTCCGAGCTGCAGTGGAGTTGGATGCCGGATTACGCCGTTTCAAGGAACGGGGGGGTGCTTCGGTCCCAGCGAACAGGCGGCTAGTCAGCTTGTCTGGAAGCGGCTCAGCTACTACCCCCATGCCCAGCAAACCGGTGATTACAAGCAGTCGTCCCCCTCTTCGTTGTTTTTGGTGTGGTAAATTGGGCCACCGTGCCGCGGAATGGGGACAACACCATATCCGGGGACAACACCATCGGCCAAGCCACCAGTCACGCCCATAGGGTCATCAAAATCGACTGCAAAAGGCCCAAAGCCATCTGAACGGTCACGTAAGGGCTTGGCGCCTATGCCTCAGGGGAAGTCCGAATCAGATATATCGGCCCCACCAGAGTCCTGCCAGCGCATTGGCGCCCATTACTACCTTTGACAGTGACGACAGCGAGGACCCGGTGGTGAGTGCACCAATCAGCCCGTTTGTCATCCCCGTAGAATTGCAGGTTGCGGGCCCTGGGAGAACTGGACAGTATAGTGCTCTGATAGACACGGGGAGTACCAGGTGTTTGATCAGTACCCAAGTGGTGGAACAGTTGGGGATCACCCGGGTTGCTCTGAAACGTCCCATCACGTTTGAGCAGATAGATGGGTCATTATTGGGAGGAGCTCCCATGACACACATGACTGAGTTAGTGCAATTGCGTATAGGCCACCACTCCGAGACAATTTGTTTTATCATAGCCCCAAAAATGGTAGATCCCCTTATCCTAGGACTATCTTGGCTGGATAAGTGGGGTCTGGTTATCTGGTGGGAGGATGGCTACCAGAAGCTGCGCTTAGTAACCGACACACTGCCGGAGACACCAGTGGGACCCGTACCCCTCAAGGGGCAAGTACATCGTTGCAAGGAGAATAGCCGTGTGACTATACCCTCTGAATATGCAGATCTCGCTGGTGTATTTAGTGAGGAAGAGAGTGATATCTTACCACCTCATAGAACAACAGATTGCGCAATAGAACTAGTACCAGGGGCTGTTCTACCGAAGCCCCGAATGTATTCAATGACTCCTCATGAACTGTCTGCAATGTGGGAGTATATAGACAAGAATTTGGCAAGGGGATTCATCAAGCTGGGTCGGGCAAAATTAGCAGCCCCGATACTCTTCAAAGAGAAGAAAGACGGCAGTTTGCGATTGTGCGTTGACTTTAGAGGCCTCAATGCAGTATGTGAAGAAAATGTATCCCCTGTCCCTCTGATGTCCGATATGTTGGCGGCTTTAGCCACGGGACGCTACTTCACCAAATTGGACCTACGGGAGGCCTACTACAGGGTTAGGGTAAAGGAGGAAGTTGAATGGAAGACGACATTCAATTGTCCTTTAGGAAGCTTCCAGTTTAGAGTCATGCCTTTCGGATTGAAGGGAGCGCCGGCTGTATTTATGCAGCCGATAAACAGCGTATTACAGGACTATTTGTACCAGGGGGTATTAGTGTATTTGGACGATATTCTAATATATACCCCACCAGAGAAGAACATACTAAATTGGTACGTACTGTTCTCAAGAAGTTATGGAACGAAAGATTGTTTGTTAAGTTGTCCAAATGTGCCTTCCACCAAACCCAGTTGGATTATCTTGGGTACCGTATATCGGGAGAGGGCATTGAAATGGATACGGAAAAGGTAAAAACGGTTCTAGATTGGCAAGTGCCGAAGACAAGGAAGCAGCTCCAGAGCTTCCTGGGCTTCGCGAACTTTTACCGACAATTCATTCCATCGTTCGCAAAGGTGGCATTGCCAATCACTGAACTTTTGAAAACAAAGCATCTAACAACAGGAACCAAACCTAATCAACCACTACACTGGTCCTCGGAGTGTCAGCAGGCCTTTGAGACGTTAAAATCTTTGTTTTCACGAGAACCGATTTTGAAACATCCAGACCCGGAGGACAAGTTCATAGTCCATGCTGATGCCAGCGATGTGGCCGTCGGGGCCGTTTTGCTTCAAAAGAACAAAGAAGGTCAGCTACAACCGTGCGCATATACTTCTAAGAAACTGACGGCTACAGAGTGGAATTGGCCCATCTGGGAAAAGGAGGCGTTTGCAGTCAGATGGGCCCTGTTAACATGGCATCACCTACTGGAAGGGGCCCATGTTCCATTTGAGGTCTATACAGACCATAAGAACTTAGAAGCCCTGCAAACAGCTAAACGGTTATCGCCAAAACAGGTCAGATGGGCGCAGTATTTTCAATGTTTTAATTTTCTGTTGAAATACATACCTGCAGGTAAGAACTTTCTGGCAGACGCGTTGTCGCAAAAGCCCCAATTTAATTCACAGAGAGAGGAAGTCTTTCAGGCGCTGATACCACCCATTCAACCAGCATCAAAAACGTGCAATCTAAGCATAGAACAGGAGCTGAAGAATCATTTAACTGTGGATCCATGGCTGAAAGACAATAGTCTGTTAGTAACATTCAGAGACGGCTTAGCTTGGCAAAGGGACAAGTTGTATATACCAGCAATGATGCAGTCCATTATTCTACACCGCTGTCATGATCAAAAACCGGCGGGGCATTTCGGGTTCGTCAAAACGCTCCACTTGGTAAAAAGACAATTCTGGTGGCCGAATATGAGACGTGAAATTGAGGAGTATATTAAAGCATGTTCAACATGTGCCATGTCGAAGCCAAAGCCGGGAAAGCCGTTGGGATTATTACAACCAGTAGCCGATCCTTCTCCATGGGAGGAGCTCGCCATGGATTTCATAGTTGACCTTCCATCCAGCAGAGGGTACACGGTCATTTGGACCGTTATTGACCTGTTTTCAAAACAGGCTCACTTCGTCCCATGTGTGAGTATACCGTCAGCCAGGCGATTGGCTATGTTGTTCGTGAAACGTGTACCGTCTACACGGAGTTCCAAGACGCATCATCTCCAATCGCGGGGTGCAGTTCACCGCGAAGTTCTGGAGAGACTTCATCCATCTTATTGGGTCCACACAAGGCCTAAGTTCTGCCTATCACCCCAGTACCAATGGAGCGGCGGAACGAGCCAATGCGATGGTGGAACGGTACATATGAAGCTACGTGTCGTACCAACAGGTTGAATGGGCCGATTTACTGCCATTTGCCAAAATCACTTATAATAATGTGCACAGTAGTACGGGGTGCACTCCATTTAGTATCGTTAACGGTATGGAATTCCCAGCCATACCAGAGTTTGCGCAGGAGGTGGCAGTAGAAACCCCCCCCCCAGGAATGGGCCACTACTTTGCCTCAGGTGTGGAAGACTGTACGGACAGCTCTACAGGAAGCTACCGCGCGAAACAAACGACAAGCAGATAAGAAACGGGTTGAACAAAAGCCATTCTGTGTGGGAGATTTGGTGTATCTTTCTACTAAGTATATTAAGCTATGGGTGCCTTGTAAAAAATTGGGACCGAAGTACATCGGTCCTTTCCCTATCACACATGTCATCAATCCAGTCACAGTGAGATTGAGATTGCCTTCATTGTTGGGAAAGATACATCCCGTATTTCACGCAAGCCTACTAAAGTCTGTTGACACACTCCAGCCGACGACACAACCTAACCCGATCAAAGAAGCACACTATGAAATAAGTAGTATACTAGACTCTCGAACATGCGGTAGCTGTTTCCAATACTTAGTTCAATGGAAGGGGTTCCCGCTAGCCGAAGCTTCATGGGTAGACCATAACGATGTTTAGGCATCTCGTTTAGTACGAAGGTTCCATAAGCAGAATCCCCCAAAACCACAACCCCCCGTCTAACGATTGTCTTACTGTTTTGCAGATGGGCATTTGGTAGGGGAGGCCGCCTGTCGACCCCTAACGGAGCCGACATACGGAGGAAGATTCCCCCCCTCCTCTCAGCTGAGCGGCGCATACTTCCTGAAATCAGCTGAGCGGCGCGTCTGTCTCCCTCCGTGTTACATTGATGACGAATGAGGGCTACATGCAATTTACTACATTATGGTTTATCACCTTAATATAGGAACAATGGGTTGCACATGGGGAGCGGGTGTGGTGTGGGGGCGGAACGCCAGGCGGGGCAAGGTGATGTATAAATATAGTGCTGGGTGCCGTTTCATCCCAGTGCTAATTTGGCATGTAATGCTCATCTGTTCTGTTGCTGTTGAAGAAATAAAGACAAGCTGCTGCAAGTATACTTTGACTGTGGTTTATTCTACTGTAATTTCTCAAACGAAGCAGACGGATCTGAGAAATATATTTTAATTTTGATGATCCTATCATCAAATCTAAAGAGGAGTTAGAATCAGATGGATGTGTTTGCTACTGGTTTACATACAGGTAGTCCTCGACTTACAACAATTCATTTAGTGATCATTCAAAGTTACAACATCACTGAAAAAAGTGACATGACTATTTTTCACAGTTACAACCTTTTGTAGCATTCCCATAATCAAGTGATTAAAATTCAGATGCTTGGCAACTGGTTCATGCTTATGGCCATTGCTATGTCCTAAGGTCATGTGATCACTTTTTGCAACCTTTTGACAAGCACAGTCAATAAAGAAGCCAGATTCACTTAACAACTCATTTTCTAACTTATCAACTGCAGTAATTCACTTGGGAAGAAAGGTCATAAACTGGGGGGAAAATTAACAACAGAAATTTTGGGCTCAATTGCAGTCATAAGTCGAGGACTACCTGTATTTATAATTGAAAGTAAGATTTAAATCAGACAAAAAGAATTATGGGTTTGACTTTGTGAAAAATGAATTGGAAATCCTACTGCATGGTAGAGATGAACACATTATTGATTTGGTCTATAAAGTGTTATTGAAATTGAATTTGAAGAATGAATATGTGAAGCATTACATGGGCAAGAAACTTTGGATATAATGTAATGCTTGAACAATGGGAGAATATGTTACAAAATTATAATTTAAAAGAAAATTTGTACAAGATGATGTATCATTGGTAATTAAAACCAGATAAGTTGTCAAGAATGTATAAAGGTATTTCAAATAAATGTTGGATATGCAAATGTAAAGAAGGGACCTTTTATCATTTATGGTGGACATGTGAGAAAGAAAAGAAATACCGGAGTAGGATTCACATCTTAATACAGAAGATTCTCATAGTGAACATAAAGATAAAAATAGAAACTTTGCAGCTCACAAGAACTGGGAAGAATGATTTCAGAAAATGACTGGCTCAACTTAACAGGAGGGTTTTAAACTAAAATTGAGGGGGAAGGGTGACCATCTTTAGGATCTCCAGGACCTAATTCCAAGCAAAAATCCCAAGAAAACAAATCAAATAATGAGGGAAGGATCAATGGGAAGGAAGACAAACTCAAACACCAAATAAGGAGATATAGGAAGCATATCTAGTGTCAGACATAAAGATCTCAAATGTCTATATACAAATGCTCAAACTTTGGGGAACAAATAGAGTGAGCTTGAATTATTAGTACATATAATGGATAGATATGATATAGTTACAATTCCTGAAACTTGGTAGGATGAAACCCATGACTGGAGCATGCCGATAAAAGGATAAAAACTATTTAAAAAAAACCCAGATCCCATAAAAGAGGGGGTTGGAGTTGCACTATATGTAAAAGACTACTATATTGCTACAGAAATGGACGAAACCAAAGACGAAAACCTCCTACAATGCATATGGGTCAATATAAAAGAAAAAAGAATGACATTGTCATAGGTGTATACTACAGGCCACCCAAACAAGCAGAAAAAGTAGATGTACTTTTTGCTAACCAATTAACAAATATATGTAGGAAACACACTATAATAGTAATGGGAGAATTTAATTACCCTGATATCAACTGGAAGACTAATTTTGCATCAAGTGAGAGATCGAACAGGTTCCTGAACAACCTAGCTGACAATTTTGTTGTCCAAAAGGTAGAGAAGGGAACTAGAGGGACAGTCATACTGGACTTAATTCTTACTAACAGAGAAGAAGTGACAGAGGGAGTTGAAATTACAGGAACCGTGGGTGAGATTGACATGTCATATTGGAATTCAGTATAATGTAAACACAAGCAATAGATCATAATCATATCGGACTCTTAGTTTTTAAAAGAGCTGATTTTAACAAACTCACAGAGAACTTGGGAAAGACTCCTTGGCTGAAATTCCTAAAGGGCAAAACTGTTAGAGTTTGCAGCAATCCAACTAGCACACATGTAAATAATTCAGCAGGATTCATTTATAGAAGAAACTTCTTTATATACAATAATATAAAGTATGATGCATGTATACAATACCAATGCAGCAGAAGCCAGAACCAGAACTAAGAATCCAGAAGTCATAATCACAGAACCAAAGATTGCAAGGACAAACCAACTCTTATATATAGATCAGTCAAACTAAGCCACGCCCAGGCTCTGAGCTGTCTGACATGGCTCACAACAGATCCTGTTTCTTAATCACCAAACAGTTCCCATTGGCTGACTTGTTATGGCTATCCCAGCTCATAATTTCTTACACACTGGCAAAGATTCCATCTCAGGCCCAGTATTCTTCAATATCTTCATAAATGACTTAGATGAGAGGAATAGAAGGGGAACTCATCAAATTTGTAGATGACACTAAGCTGGCACAAATAGCCAACACCCCAGAAGATAGGTTCAGGTTCCAAAAAGACCTTGACAGACTTGAACAATGGGCCCTATCCAACAACATGAAATTTAATGTGGAAAAAAGCAAGGTTTTACATCTAGGCAGGAAAAACCAAAGGTATAAGTATAGATTAGGGAAAACCTGGCTCAAAAACAATAACTGTGAGAGGGACCTTGGAGTCCTAGTGGGTGATCACTTAAATATGAGCAGTTTGCAGTAGCAACCACAAAAACTTAATACAATCCTTGGTTATATAAACAGAAGCATAGAATCAAAATCACATGAAGTACTGGTATTGCTTTATAAATCCTTAGTAAGACCATACCTGGAATATTGCATCCAGTTTTGGTCACTGCATTACAAAAAAAAATGTTGAGACTTGTAAAAAGTGCAAAGAAGTGCAATTAAGATGATTAAAGCCCTGGAAACAAAACATATGAAGAACAGTTGCAGAAATTAGGTATGGCTAGTCTAGAGGAAAGAAGCACTAGGGATGACATGATAGCAGTATTCCAGTATTTGAGGGGCTGCCACAAAAGAGAGGAGGATCAACTTATTTTCCAAAGCACCAGAAGACAAGTGTCAGCATTCCAAGTAAACTCCCCATATCCATTCAGCACTCAAAGTCAAAATCCATCCAAGTAAGAATTTATTAGAGAAGTCATGTTGGCACATCTGGGAAAACCCGAATTTGCAAGTTCCAGGTTTTCCCTGCTTCACTGAAAATCCAAACCTATCCCCCTGCACCTATCAGTCCATCACATGGTTTAATCACCAGCCATCCCAACTGGAGACAACCACTTCCTTCAACCACTCCTATCCCAGGTGCAGGATCGCATCGGCCTTGACACTGAAGAAGAATGTTGTTTTGTCTAAATTACTACTCACTAATAATTCCCCCAAATCCCAGGCTCTAACTGTGGCAGCCTAGAAGCTTTCAAGAAAATATGACTAAATAAAAATATGGCTTCCATGGCTGACAACAAGAAGCAATGGATGGAAACTGATCAAGGAGAGAAGCAACCTGGAATTAAGGAGAAACTTCCTAACAGTGAGAATTATTAACTAGTTGAACAGCTTGTCTTCAAAAGTTGTAGGTGCTTCATCACTGGAGGCTTTTAAGAAAAGGCCCGTCAGTCGCCTGTCTCAAATGGCATAGGGGATTGGACTAGA
>JANHJO010006368.1:176523-188088 GCA_032468235.1 Pseudoxyrhopus heterurus | reverse complement strand
GCCACACCCACCCAGTCACATGGCCACCAAGCCACACCCACAGAGTAGGTAGTAAAAAAATTTGAATCCCACCACTGCATATAACTGATTTTCACTCTCTTCATATAAAAGGAGCCTTATTTTTTTTTTCAAACATTTCTTAGTCTCTCCCTTCCTCTCTTCCCTCTCTCTCTGTTCAAACAATATTTCTCCCAGTGTCAGCTTTCCCACAAAAACCAGGCAGAAAACACAACAAGATGAACTAATTCTATTTTACTATAAGACTACATTAACAGAATTTTGCAAGCTTGAAAGTACAAACTTCCCACTGTCATGTTTAACTCTTTGCTCTATTAAGGTGGGTCCTTCTGAGTTTATTTGATGGTTAAGTTACTTGGGGGCTCCTGTCTCTCTTTTCTGACTGTTTCCTAGTCAACATTTCATCCTCCCCATTCCTCAAGGTTATCCACACTACTTCTCCCTCCCCTTCAGTCTCATCCTGTCCTCACAATTCCAAGAGGAAATAAGTTATGGACTATGAGAACAAAATATATAACTGGTTGGTCCTGGTTTCTAAGTTGGCACTTAAGAGAGGAAATAAGAATATCCCTTGCTCCTAACTTATAACTGAATTGTGTTCTTGCAAGCATGCAGTTACATTAAGTAGAATTCTGTGTGAACCTTGGTTGTCAACTGCAAAGGAACTCTGCAGTGTAGGACTGGTCCTACCATCAATACTTTCAAACAGTTGGTGGGTGTTCTAGGGCTTGGGTAGGCAACTTCAATTTCCTTAATATTTCTGTATCTATGGAATTAGTAATTGCCGCAGAATCTATAAGAGGAAAAAGTCCAATTTTTGTCTGTAATCTAAAGTAATAGTAATCAGAGTAATTACTGTAAGTATTCTTGCCTGTTCTCAGCTGCCTAAGAGCTCATAAAATGGAGCTCCAGGAAGGGTGGCTGGTGAAATTTACCTGAGGCACTGTCTAGGAGCAAGCTGGGTATTTTCTGTCTTCACCCTCCATTGATTTATAAGTTCTGCATCTTATTGTTGTAAATAATGCTAACGCTTTGATCTGGCTATATGTCCAGGAACCCCATAGTTAAAACCATAGTCATAGATATCTTTTTCTTGATTTCTGTTCCTAATAACAGGGATCTTCTGGCAGGTCCAATTGCACAGTTTCTCCTGTACTGGATTTTGAGGATGTAATTGGGATGTGAGAAGTCAGACTGTAGATTATTTTCTCCTTCCTGTTGCATGATGGGGTGAGCTTCCCTCTCTGCCTAGCTCATGTCCATCTAGCAGTGCAAAAGCATGCAAATGTAAATAGATAAATAGATACTATTTCTTGACATCATGCTGGCCATATGACCACAGAAATGTCTTCAGATAGTGCTGGCTCCATGGCCTTTAAATAGAGATGAGCATCACCCTTGTAGTCGGTTATGATTAGTGGAGTAAAATCTGCAGGGATGGTTTTCCTTTCCTTTGCCCCCTGCCTCCTCTGTCAAATATACAATGTCAACAGAGATTTTCTAAGACAATTGGTGGAGCTTGCCTTATCAACTCATCCCTCAGTCATTGGACAGCTCTTGTCTGAACAGTCACTCAGGGCTACATCTTTCCATCCTATGTCACCAGCAAGTAACTTAAAGACTGAAATATATGCCCTTACTCTTTTTGGTCCCTGCTTGAATTTCTGAATCTCTAGACTAAATGTGCTTCTCTGTATGGGATATCCAAAGTTTGAGTTTATGCATGAAATCTTGATAGTTGTCTAGCATTGGATCATTGTCCTCTATGAAAGGTATTGCCCAGTTGCCTGCTGATTCCCTCAGAAAACTTAGCATAAAAATCACTTTGGTATGATCAATGGAAAATTCCACGAGTCTGCCTGATGTAAACATCTCATATGAGTGACAAAAATCAAGAATTGATCCTGGTCTCCTCCAAAATTTCTGGCCAACTCCCATGCGAACAGAAAGGCATTGGTTGAGCTGCTATGTTGAGCTATGTTCAGTCATGGTGGTGCAGTGGTTAGAATTCAATACTGCAGGCTAATTATGTAGACTACCAGCAGTTTGATTCTCACCAGTTGATTCAGTTGATTCAACCTTCTATCCTTCTGAGGTCCGTAAAATGCGGACTCAGATTGTTGGGGGCAATATGCTGACTCTGTAAACTGCTTAGAGACAGCTGTAAAGCACTGTGAAGTGGTGTATAAGTTTAAGTGCTATTGATATTACTATCTATTGTGCTGCTTTAGGTTAAGGCAAATTCTACCCGATTGCTGTGCTAGTTGCATCGTCACGTTCTGTAAGTTGGTCATCTATACAACTATTTGCTTTTGGTGTTGTAATAATGTGGTTACTAGAGGATCAGCAGTTAATGAGGTTCCTTGATGATTCAGTGTTACTCTTGAAATCCCTCCCTTTGGAAGAGAGTAAGAGACTGACATGACTGATATCATTCCCATCAGATACAGCACATAGGAAACATGATAAAAGGAAGTAATTCTACTGTCTATGGAGATCTCAGTCATCAGGGTCATAGTTGTTCTCAAAGGTTCTTTTCAAAAGGCAACTGGACTGTTTTCTTTGATGAAGAAAAAAATGTTTTGCTTGTCATCCAAGAAGCTTCATCAGTTGTGACTGGATGTTGGGGGGATAGAAGCATAGGTACTGACAGTTGACACTGGATTATGGGGGCATAGAAGGATAGGTTCTGACAGGATGGGGAGGAAACAACACAGTTTGTTTTGTTTGTTTGTGAAGTGGTTGTTTTGTTTCTCCAAAGCAATCACTTCACAAATGCATGGCACAACATAGGAGAACAAACCCATCAGGACAGGATTCAATGGTCCTTCTGCATTTGCAAGACACTCTTTTAAAGACAGCAAAGTCCCCATTTTGGATACAGAGGATCATTGGTTTGAAAGTGGGATAAAAGAGTCCATTTCAGTTAGTATTGAACAGCCCTCCTCAATAGAGGGATACGATACCACCTATCTCTTGTCAACAATGCAATCCTTTCAGCAGTTCCAAGAGGATTCTACAACCATTTGCACTCTGATTCAGGTGATTCTGAGGGCACAGATCAACCCCAGGATGGTCTCAAAGGCTCTCAGAGAGAATGCTAACAACCAGATGACTGCAAAGAAATACAATCCTTCCATTCTATCACCATCCTGCCAGAATCTATCCTTCCATCCTCACACCATCCAGTCTCAGTTGATGAAGCTTCTTAGATGAGAAGCAAAACTTCTTCTTCTTCTTCTTCTTCTTCTTCTTCTTCTTCTTCTTCTTCTTCTTCTTCTTCTATTAAAAACAGCCCAGTTGTCTTTTGAAAAAGCACATTTGAGACAACTAATTCTATTGCATTTTAAGGCTACATTAGCAGAATCTTGCAAGTCTGACAATAGAAACTTCCCACCACCACTTTTAACTGCCTGATCTATTGAAAGTGGCAGTGGAAAGTGTATACTTTCAGACTCGCAACAATCTGTTAATGTAGCCTCACAAGCAAAAAGTAGAATTAGTTCTTCTTGTTCTATTTTCTGTCTGGTTTACCTGGAAATACTGATAACAACTGAAACTTTAGCTGGTGGTTTTTAACGTTCTGCTCAAATGGTTTGTACATTTGGGAAATGACAAATGAAAGGTAAAAGAAATAGAAAACTAGTAGTTTCATAATGATAAAGGCTTGCTAATTTGAAAAAAAAAGTAATGAACATGGCACACTAATATTTAGTTTGATAAATCTAAACTAATTTTTCTTAATATCAAAGTACTTTTAAGATAGCAACAAAATAACAGCAACAGGGACAAAAATTTAAAGAAAGTAAAAAAAATTCTTGGTGAAGATAACAGTAAAGAAAGCAATAATACGAAATTAACATAATTGGGACTAACATGAAACAATATTCATATATAAGACGTTTTCTTCTTTTTCAGTTCTAAATTTAATCCAAGAGTGAGGCTGTTATCTATTAAACTTATATCTGTATGTAATTCTGTCTGTATTTTCGCAATGACAATTTCATTTCATGGCCCCTTTTGTGTTTTGCTTCTTCTCTTTTAATTATCACTTAAGTGAACTGAATGTGTGCTTATCAACTCTTCATTTCCCTTGTGGACCAAACTATGGAGTATAAGATAGAATTTCCTTTTATCTCTGATGACCTAAATAAGATACATGTAAAAAAAAAAAAAGAGAGAGAATAGTTTTCTTAATTTAAACAAGAAAAATACTGACATAGCATTGGCTATAGAGGTTAGGAGAATAGAAGAAATAGTTTTTAGCCCAATTCACTGGTAATTTCTGAATATAGTGCAACATCACCAAAAAGGTTAATAATATCAAATACAAAAATTAAAAATTCCTTAATTTAAAGCAATTTAGAACACAGCTGTACTTAAAAATAGTCTTAAAACAAAAATGCATAATTTTCAATAATTTTAATTTGCAAATTGGAATTTTTTGCAGACTAGACAAACTATTTACAACCATACTTATTCCAGCTGCAATAAAAGACATGGTGACTTCAAGAAAAGTTTCCCTAACCTAATAGTAAATAGCCTAAACAAATGCCAGTCTTCTTATAGGAAATCTCCACTGAACCAAATAGATATTACTTATTAATTATATTGTATGATTGTATGAAAAGTGTCTTTAGAAAAATTAAATCAATAGTGCAATAAACATGTTATTTTTCATAATGACCATTGAGTTGTTAAATATATAACAAATATGTGTTCTGTGACACAAAGTATTGTTTGCTGATTACCTGCTACTGGTGAAAGAAACATTATATTTCCTGGAATAGTTTAAAATCTATATAGTCTGCTTACCAATGTCTGTATTTTTGAGTAACCGATTTCCAGAAATGTAAAGCATTTTAAAGCTTCTGTGTCTTATATCCTTAAAATTGGAAACTGCACACAGTCCACGAATAATACAGCATGCTTCTAAAAGATCTCCAAGGATAGTCGATTGCTATACTGATCACAAATAAAGCCACTCACAGAAATTTGGCATACATGTCTGTAATAATAAAATGAAAATATTTAACACTTTGTATACACTAATGTACTTTTGTTCACAGAAAAAACAGGAAAGCAGGAAAGTCAAAGGGCTAATTTATCCTATGGGAAATATGGCTATGTCCATCCCTAGGATTTTGCTTATGGAAGCAATCTATGCCTAAGCATTTGATAGTGAATCCTGAATAGCTTAAGTAATGCTTACAGTGAAACTACCTCAGCTATTTTATGTGTGATTTCTTCACTATGTATTAAACAAAAAAAAAAACTAATTATCCTTTATGACTACGCTGGAGATTTTTTAAAGAAAAAAACGAGAAAGAAACTAAATGCTCTAAAAAATTCTGGAAAATGTATTACAATGAAAGATACTTTAAATGTTTTCTTTTCTTTTCAATGCATACTATTTTATTGAATTTACATTTTAGAGATATGTGACTTAGCAGTTTTTGAGAAAATTACACAATGAGTTAACCAGAAAATGTTATATTATCTTTTATTTTAGAAAATAAAAAATAGGACTTGGCTTAGTCTGAAAACTTAGTTGTTTTAAGGCTTACAAGATCAGGTAAACCTGGAATATATTGTAATTACATACTCTGTTCTTTTTTTTGTTATATATGTTTTTTATTTCCTTGAGTATTTGTGTAAGGTAAATTGTTCATTCTTATTTTACTTTATATTATTTTATGTTTCTTGTTTCAAAATGGACTAATGAAAACTAAGAAAAAATGTGTTCTCACTCTTATGATTGGCATTTGTCTTCCTCAATCTTGGGCCCCCTATCAGAGGCCTAGAGTTTGTGGGTTCTGTACAGTATCTTAGCTGTTCCTAACACTGCACTCTTTTGGACAGAGAGCTCTGTTGTCATTCCTGGGATCTGTTGGATCCACTGTTCCAGTTTAAGAGTCACATCCTTGAGTGCTGCTTCTACCACTATTGGGACCACTTTGGCCTTTACTTTCCACATCCTTTCCAGTTCTTCCTCCTTCAGGCCCCAGTACTTCTCCAATTTATCATACTTCTGTCTTCTGGTCTTTGTTAGTACACAAAGTCTGTTTTTTGGCCAGTACTTGCCTGTCTGTCTGAATCTAGAAATCCCATGGTATCTTACCCTATTATTTTCTATAACCTTCTATGGGATCTTCCATCTAGTCTTAGGAGGGTCTAGTACATATTCTATACAGACGTTCATATATACACTCAGTGTCAGATACTTGTCTTGATCAATGTATTCTGTTTCTGCCAAGATCTTACACTGTTCCATTATATGCTGAACTGTGTCTGAGACCTCTCTGCATAGTCTATACTTTGGGTCTTGTGATAGATTGCTGCTTCTATGAATCTGATGTGTGGTGCCTTTTTTTGTATTACTATGATTACTGTGTCAGTACTGTCTTTTAGTTCAACCCTTACCAGCCATTGGTAATTCCCTTATACATATATAACTTTTATTGTTTTATCAATGTATAAAATACAAATACAAATAGGAAATTAGGGGAAGAAAAAATAAAGGGGGAAAGAAAATATGAGGTACAAGAGAAGAAAGAAAAAAGTGTTGACTTCTCCCCCCCCCCAAGTTTTATTGGATTTATATTTTTAAGTATATCTCAATATATGAACAGCGTGGCCTCTGGGTATAATTCATTTTGATACAAACAGCAATAATGATAATCATAATAGTTGTTATATTAATCAAACATATAATCCTAGTATTAATATACATGGGGTTTTTAGAGTAGTTATTCAATATTTCAATGTTCCACTTTAATGCCAATGATATTATAAGCATACCATCTTTCAACCTCTGATCTTTTCCATCACATTATTACTTACATTCTGTTATATAAACTATATCTGCTAATATTCCCCCTATTTCTTATTTCTACCTCTATTATAACTTCGATTCAGGTCACTATTGCTAATCCTAGTATTGATACATATGTTTATATTAAGACATAGTCCTTCATTATTTGGTTGTTTAAAGTCACAATACGCCATTCAAGTACCAGTCTTCCTAATTTTAAACATACTAATAATACCATCTTTCAACCTCCAATCTTCCCATCTAACTATTGCTTCATATAAAGGTGTGTATTCTTATTTCTACCTCTGTTCAAATTTCTAATCAGGCCATCATTATATTAGAAAAAAAGGAAAAAAATATTATTCCTTTCTATCCATCATCTCTCATCTGTTTTAATACTTCAATTCTTATTTGTTTTTTGGCTTGCCACCCATACTCCTCTCTTGGATCTTTGTCTCTATCAACATATGTATTTTCACCATTCAGACCAGTGCTGGGTTTCAAAAATTTTTCCAACCGGTTCGGAGAGCTCGCTTTGCACGCTGATCGTGCACTTCACGTGTGCATGCACAGGGCTCAAACACCGCCCTCTGTATCAATGCCGGTGAGCTGTGCAGGCATACCTAACGCGCATGCACACCAAACGCACACTTTGTGCCAAATCCACGCTTTGCACCAAATGCACACAGGGCTTAGAGACTGCCATCTGTATCAACATTGGTGAGCTGTGATGTTTTTTTAGCTCAACTGAGGTGCGGCAATCTGCTCTCTGTGTAAATCAGCAGAGCTAATAAACAACAGAATATAGGCGAGGTAAGAGCAGGGGCAGGTGGGCAGGGCCAGTCAGAGGTGGTATTTGCCGGTTCTCCAAACCAGTCAAAATTTTCCCTACTGGTACGCCAGAACCGGTCAGAACTGGCTGAATACCACTCAGTTTCAGACTGAGTATTTTTCCCATTTCTATCCTCCTAAACTGCCAGGTCTCCAGAGTATCCACCCAAACCCCTATCTCCCTTTCAAAAATAACTTCCAAGTTATCCAATTCCATTTTTAAATCTCTTAAAGTACTTTTCCTTTGGTTTATTTCATCAGTCATTATTGTCTTTATTGTCTTCTCCTTCTCATCTTCTTGCTTTGTTTGCTGGTTTGTCCATTCTATCTTTTCTTCCATTCTTTCTGCTATCTCCTCTCTTGCCTAGACTCTTTCATCTTCATTCATTATCAGTTGTAGCATATTTTCTATTTTTTTATATATGCCTTGCCTTAGGTTCTTTATCTTTCTGTGATTCTTTTCCATAATACCCTTAATGATTTGAAACATCAATGCCATTTCTCTTGAAATCTCACTCATTTCCCCCTGATGGAGCATCTTATCTTAATATAATAAGCCCTGCACTTACTCAAGTCCAAAAACAATATATTCCAGTCCAATGTTACTCCTCAGAAAGTCCAATAATCATACTTCTTTACATCTCAGGATTATTAATCAATTCCATTTAAGTAGTCCAGGCAGCTTCCGCAATTCAAAAGTCACTTTACTTTACTTAAGAGTCTTCCTCATTCTCATAATAGAGTCTCCAGTAATCATAAAGTAGATAGTTATAGAACAGTAATTGTCACCACAGTCCTCCAGATGAATGTTGTCTATTTCTCTCATCAATTTTTCTTCTAAACATGTAGGGGTCTGGTATATTCCATTCACCAGTAGACAGCACCCTCAGCTTAGGTTTCAGTGTTGTTTCAAGTCTTATAGATTTGATTAATCCAAATTTAGTTCAATTTATGGAAGCAAAGTCGGTTATTCACGTAGATTCAAATAGATAGTTCCAGCATTTTATAATGCCTTTCCAAAACAATTCCTGCCCAATTTAAAAATCCAATTTTCTATGTTTTAAAAGGTCTTTAGATTTTCTCCCCTTAGTTCCTTTCTTTTGGGTCTAGGATTTTTCTCTCTATGGTTGTTTGCCGCTTTGAGAAATAGTTCTAAGAATCTGTTTTCCTCGATTTTCCTCTTTCTTTTTTCTTTAAAGTTAGGGTCTAAATAAAAAGGAATCTTCTCACCTAGCTCCAATCATTGTTTTCTACACCTCTCCTGCACATTTCTTTGTTGCCTCGGCTGTCCCAGCTTCAGGGCAGCCATGATGGCTGCCTCTTGTCATCATCATGCATGAGAGGGAAGAAATCCTGAGTTGAGCAGAAGAGTTGCTGCTCTCTGTGACCTGCAGGGCACCCCTCCTTTCTTCACCACCCTACAGGGTGGCTTTAGCTCCTTTTGGAGCCCTCCAACAGGGAGAACTCGGCATGAGAGAGTGAAGACCCACTCCTCATGTCTGATATCGCCGTGATATCACCAGAATCAAAAAGTGTTGATTTCTGACTCTTTTTAACACAGTACAAAATAACAATATTGCAGCCTCAACTTTTTACTTTTACACATTAATATATAATTAACCATTATATACTAAAAGCCCTGCAGACTTTGACCGGCTTTCCTCAAGGCTTTTGTCACCAAGAATAGACACCAGGAGCGGAGCACACATTTCTCCTGACCTCAGTTCTTCACACCAAAAACTTTTTGCACAGATGAAAACTGTCACCCTTGCAGGCTTTGGACAGCTTTCCTCAAGGCTTTTGGACAAAAAACAAATTCTGGGAGTGGCATGCACACTCCTGGCCTCTGTCCTTCATATGAAAAACTTTTTGCAAAAATGACCAGAGCCTGCAGGGATGCAGGCAAAGAAACTGTGGCAGAGAGGCTGGAGAGAACACAGCTCCCTTGATCATCGAGATCTGGCGGGCCCGCGGGGGAGGGCCTTCTCTGTGGCGGCACCGGCCCTTTGGAACCAACTCCCGCCTGGGATTCGGATCATCCCCGACCTGCTAACCTTCCGCCGGGCAGTGAAGACCTGGCTCTGCCAGCAGGCATGGGGTGGTAATATCTAAGGGAGGGGCTTATTTTGAGAGCCATATGGGTCAAGACAGCTGTGAGTTTTTAATAATTTTAATATTTTAGATTTTTATAATTGGTTTTAAGTATTTATTAAGATGTATTTTTTAAATGTTTTATATTGTCAATTTATATTGTATTGTTTTTATTGGAATTGTTTGTTGTGAGCCGCCCAGAGTCCTTTGGGAATGGGCGGCATAGAAATTCAAATAAACAAACAAACAAACAAACAAATAAATAAATAAATAAACTTCCTGGGCATTGTCATTTTTCAGTCATAGAAACGGCACAGCCAGACTTGCAGATGGCGTTTTGCTGCCAAAAGTAAATTCTGCCCACATTTGCATTCAAGTGGTCCCAGGTCAATGGCTCCAGCATTGCAGCCCTGGTCTGTTTTGCCTCCGCCCTCCAAAAAAATCCACCTGGGATTTGGGCTGAGACTCTTAGAGAGCAGGGGGTTTTTTTTTGTTTTTTTTAATGGGGATGGCTTCCAATCAGCAGCTCCGGACATTGCCATTGGAGGAGAAGCGGCTAATCCGGTCCGAGGCAAAGAAAATGGCAAAGCTCGCCCGCGCTCCCCTGTGCGCCTTCTCCACCCCTTTTCTGCAAGCCTCTGCAAACGCGGCGGCGGGCGCGCGGGGGAAGAAACGGCGGCGGAGCGGAGCCAGACACTAGAGTTGCCGCCGCCGCGCGTCGCGCTGCCCCTGCTGCCCTGCGATTTCAAACTCCCCTTGCAAAGAAGGAGAATCCTCTCGACCCGCTCACCTCCTGGGCGCGCTCGCTCTCCCACCAAGGTGGTGGAAACGTGGCTTCTTTTGGTGGGGGAACTTTGGGGAAGGGCGCGCGAGGGTTTCTATTTTAGCTTCTTGCTATCGTTGCCACCTAAGGATGCCTCTGGGTGATTTGGCTTGGATGGTCTAATCTAAGCCTTGCCTGGCCCAGATCTGTTTGGCATTGGGGAGGCGGTTGGGCTCTTTCGAAGGTCGGGCTCTTAATTCGGAGCAAGAACGGTACGGAAGGGAGGGAAGAAAAAATGCGAGTCTGTGCCCGAGCGCGCGCGCGAGAGAGACAGAGAGAGGGAGAGAGAGAGACAGAGAGAGGGAGAAAGAGAGACAGAGAGAGGGAGAGAGAGAGACAGAGAGAGGGAGAGAGAGAGGGGGGGGGAGAGAGGGGGGAGAGAGAGAGGGAGAAAGAGACGGAGAGAGGGAGAGGGAGAGGGGGAGAGAGGGAGGGACAGAGAGAGGGAGAGAGAGAGAGACAGAGAGAGGGAGAGAGAGAGATATATGCCAGACGAGAGGGAAAAAAAACACCCAGCAAGGGCACCCGGTTCTTCTTGGCCGCGGTCTTTGCCCCGGGTTTAGGTGCCCTTTAGGCGAACCAATCGGTCGGGCTCTGTCCGCGGTCTCCAAACCGGCGAGTCGAGGCGAAAGGCTTCGAAGCGAATCGGCGAGGACGCCCGCCAGTTCTTGCTTAAGGCTCCAGCGAGAGGATTAGTCCCGGGTAGAACAGGGATGCAAATTTCTGAGAAACGTGTTGGTTGGTGAGGATTAGTTTTTTTTCTCTCTCTCTCTCTTTCTTTCTCTCCTCCCTTTTTCTCTTCTACTCAAGGGAATCGGGCTGAGCATCAGGTTTTAGCGATGGATCAAATTTCTTCAGAAATTTACGCTTAAATTTACTCTGAGTCAAGACACCCAAGATAGTATCATAGCTTGGGGTTTGCTCTTCCCATTTTCATCTTCATCGTGAACTAATGTGCCTTTTTTTTTTGTACTCCAGTCCTTCCCCC
>JANHJO010006368.1:57161-70666 GCA_032468235.1 Pseudoxyrhopus heterurus | reverse complement strand
AGTGTACCTAAAAAATACATTCATCAAGAATCATAAGATACAATACTTAGTGATAGACATAGGATACTAAATAAGCAATCAAAATCATACTAGGAAGCTAAATAAAACAATATAATCATAAAGATACAAGCAACAAGGTCATAAGTGGAAGGAGATATGTAATAGAAAGGATGAGACTAATAATAATAATACAGTCTTAGTAAATAGTTTGACAGTGTTATGGGAATTAGTTGTTTAGCAGAGTGATAGCATGCGGGGAAAAACATGATCCTATAAATTAATGGTATAACTAAATCTTTAGCAGCACTAATATGCTATAAAGAATATTATTTCTTCCTTATTGAGCTAGATCAGTTTTTGTTATTCACCCTGTCATTCATTTTAAACCAAAAGTAAGCAAAATGAAAAGAGTCAGAAAATTGTGGTTTAAGTATCTGTAGTGCTTGAATCATATGCACTTCTCAATCTAATTCAAAACATAAAATATATGCTCTTAATTGAATTCAATTCTATCTATAAAGGGTTTTTCCCCCTTTTTTTTAGCAATGATATATAAGTGTTTTGCAGTGCCTTTTGGGGAGATGATTTTTTTTTAAAAAAATTCCTGTGTTCTACCATCCAAGTATAAGTTAGGCTTAACACTGTCAAAGAAAAAAAAAGACAGATTCCAAGAGATTATTTTCAGCAGAAAGTTGCTTCTGCCCAGAAAAAGATTTGCCACTCTTTTTAAATACTTTATACATGCAGATGCAAATCCCATGAAAAGAGCATATGAAGATGAGTGGCTCAAAGTAATCCATTTAATGGAGAATTAGCAAAGCCTAGAAGACACTGCTACAGTGATTGCACTCTGCCTATGAGATCATGGTGGACTCCTGGAAAATATCAAGCTGGTGTGGGATACAAGTGATACATTTGGGGGGTAAGGCAAAGAGTGAAAAAAGAGTTAGAGTATACAATAGTAGACTTTCTCAAACCATGAACCCTAATGATAGTATGACCTGAGTGATGGTGATGGGGAGAGATAAGGTAGTCTTAGGTGGCACTATGAAGATCTGTGGTGTTTTCTCATCTTCTATATAAAAAAATATACCAGTTACTTCAAGTAAGTTTAATAATTTCTCTTCTGAAAGAATAAATTTTGTCCATATATGAACTGGATAATACATATTACTTTGTTTAGGGAAGTACCGACTATAGCTTAAGAACAGCAATTTTGTATAATCTAAATACTGATCACATTTCAAGCAATACCAGTAGGAATAATAAGAAATTCATCTATCTTTGGGCACACTAAAAACAGATGTTCCTGAAATTTTTCTCTCATCTCTTATAATTTTCTCTTTCTAAAACAACTTAGCATGCTCCCTAAGTTGCTTTTTCTCCTAACATTTTACTCCTTTGCTGAGAATAGAGAAAACAGTTATTTTGGGAATAACTGGAAGAGAGTGAGTTTAGATCAGGGGTGTCAAACTCAAGGCCTGTGGGCTGGATCTGGCCCATGGGTTGCATAGATCTGATCCATGGGGCCAGCCTGGAAATAGCAAAGAACTGGCCTGTGATGCCTCTGCTAGTAAAAATGAGGCATGTGCCCCGTTTTTAGCCTGGACGGCCTCCTGCAAAATCCAGCAGCAACCACAATTCCCTCACTAACCTGCTTTCCAGCTCTGTTCTCCAGCATCCAGGAAAACAAAAGACGACCATGTGACTACCAGTAAAAAAAAGTTAAATCAGATCTTCTAACTTCGCGAGATCTTTTTTACCTGAAAAGTTGGAAGGTCTGATTGCATTTTTTTAAACTGGTAGTCTCATGGTCGTCTTTTGCTGCCCTGCATAGTGGAGAATGTGGAAAGCAGGTTAGTGATGGAATTGTGGTTGCCCTGAGGTGGGGTGAGGATTTTGCATTATGATTACTCTGGGGTGGAATGGGAGTGAGGATTTTGCATTATGTTTACTCTGGCATGGAGTGGGGGTGAGGATTTTGCATTATGATTACTCTGGGGTGGAATGGGAGTGAGGATTTTGCATTATGTTTACTCTGACATGGAGTGGGAGTGAGGATTTTGCATTATGATTACTCTGGGGTGGGGTGGGAGGGAGGATTTTGCATTATGATTCATAAGTAAGTATGAATTAGTAAAAGGGATGGAAAAATCCTTATCTGTAGATCAGCGTTTTTCAACCTTGGCAACTTTAAGATGAGCGAGCTTCATGCTGCCTGGGGAATTCTGGGAATTGAAATTCATGCACCTTAAAGTTGCCAAAGTTAAGAAGCATGGGTCTAGACTACAGTTTAGGATTTTCCATTCCTGTTTTATTTAGAGTTTGGTGCAATTAAATAAATCAGTTGTGGTTTCCTTATCAAGTGATATGAACCATTACAGGACTTTTTGTGTGAAACTGAAATTAAAAGTTGATCGGGGTTTTGATGATTAGATATGGGATTATGGAAATATGTTGACAAATGTTAATCTTAAGAGTAATAGTTTGATATATTTTTTTACTTATATCTGTACCAAAGAAAATTGGAAGTCGTTCTTTTTCAGTTTTCAGTTACTTTCTTTCAGCCTAATCTGTATCCCAGTGCAATTTAGGAAAAATGGAGGGAAATAGTATATTTATGCTGCTTTCAGTGCAACACAATCTCAGGCAGGATGGGAAAGGGGTTTGTGTGTCCATGTGTACAAGAGCAGGAGATCAGGGGAAAAATACGCTGCAACTCAAAGGCTGTGTTGCAGGAAGCCACTGAGTCACAGTGCAGTGCAAAGCCACATCTGCCACTGAAAACTTCAACTGCCAGCCCAGCCCTGTAACATAAAGCCACCATGCCCTGGGAAGCCCCAGTAGTGTAGTACAAAGTCAATGCATCCCAAAAAGTACAAAGTGGCTTCTGGGATGCTGCAACAATAGGTCTGCAGGAAGCCCTGAGCTTCAGTGCAGTGCAAAGCCCATCACCAGCCAAGTACTGTGGCTCAAAGGAACTTCTTGCCACCCTGGAAGCCACAACCAGCCCAGCCCAGTCCCAATCAGTCTTGTAACCCTGTGCTCTGAGGCCAGGATTCTGCCACCTTGGCTGACATTTGTCATCCTCTATCTGATGAGGCATGCCTGGTTTGGCCTTCTGCTGGTCACATAGGACACCATCTTTCCCAAATCTGCAAGGAAGCTACCATGTATGATCTGGAAAGGATAGTCTTGTGTGGCCATCAGCTGTTTCATAAAGAGCCAGGCCATGCATGCTTGGTCAGCATATGGAGAAACAAGATGGTCAGCTAGGCATCAGGAGCAGAGGTGGTATTTAGCCAGTTCTGACAGGTTCGGGAGAATTGGTAGCAATAATTTTGATTGGATCGGAGAACCAGCAAATACCACCTCTGATTGGCTGACTGCATAGTCATGCCCACCAAGCCACACCCACAGAACCGGTAGTAAAAAAATTTGAATCCCACCACTGATCAGGAGTGTAGAATGCCTGGGGCCAAAAAGGCATAGATGGAGGGGATGGGGGGAGTTGAAGCACTCTTGTAGTTGTAAGTGAATCAGACTGATCATATTATGGTAGGAGAACTGCAACAGCCATAGTTTCAAATTGATCTAGCCATTCCCAAACCTTTTTAAAGCTTATTCTTAATTCTCATTTCTTTCTCTCAGTGTTTTTTTATTTAACTGACATTTCCATTGCTATTTTTTTTCTTTTCTTTTTTTTGACACAGGTACTTTTTTGATACTTTTTTTGATAGAGCACTTTTGTTCAATTTCCTATTACTCAATCATTCTCAGAACAGTATGAACCTGTGATTGTTTTAATATTACCATGCTTGAAATACTGGGAACATTGTGTGCCAATCAGTCTCATCTTGCATCTGATCATTACAAGAATGCTAAAGTTATCTAATTATGGTAGTATCTCACTAGCCTGATTTACTGTTGGTTCTGGACCAAGTAAAAAGCTCTTTAATCTCATAGGATATAGAAGGGAATTAACATCTATCCATTCATATGTTCAATACTTATTGCATGAATCCTCTGGTCATTACACACATACACACACACACAAAACTGGTTGCTGTAATAGTAAGCTTTTTGAGCTCAGTATTTTTTATCCTTTTCTAAAAAACGGTATGAAGATGAAATGAAAATATATCAGCATTTATATACTTTTTTGCACCAGAGATTTTTCCTAAAGTTGTAGCTATTGTTGCACATTGCTATAAATGTTGGAGAAAGGGAATTGCATTCTGGAAGTTATCTATAAACCTATAGCAAAACATGGTACTCTGGGCGAATGTAATGGCAGGTAAGGTAAGCCATATCCCATCAATGAAAAAACATAGTACCCTCCCAATAAATTTTGCACAATTGCAATGTTGCAAAGAAAATAAAGTTTTCAAATAAACCAGAAGAGAATCAGAAATAAGGCTAAGCAACTCCCTAAAACAGCAAGTATGAAGAAGAGAATTTAGCAACTGCTGCTAAATTCTTGTGTAAGGTGCCCTGATATTTATATTATCCTTCACTGGATCTAGAGATAAGATATTCTCTCTTTTAGGTCTGTCTTAGCCATTCAGAAGTTAATAAAGATGCAGCCATTGACAACCAACCTGCCATAGGCTTTAATCAATTGAAGCTAAGATATTTTGACAAGAAGAAACATTTATTCATAAGAGTAACATCTTTACTCTGGGTGGTGAAGTTGTAGAGCAACTATTACTTATAATAGTTAATGTAATATGCTTATTTTGAATATATATCAAGATACAATCCATTGTGAACAAGATAGAATTATATATTATTTTAGATCTGTGTGAAGCCAATCCTGCAATATCAGCATAACTATATAACAGAATTAAAAATGACTGCATACTTCCTCAAGTGAAATACTTATTTATTATTATTTATGTTTATTCCATAATAATTTTTTATATTTATATGAATGCATTGTGTAAGACAGCTATTAATTAGCCTGAAAAATTGTTTATCCATAAACTTCAAGTTTAAAAAACACATCAATACTTTGATAAAATAAGAAACAGCTTCAAAGAAAACCTAATTCAATGTTCAGTTTCTAAGCATTGAATCTCACCATATTGATACTTAATACCCAGATAAGTTGCATTATACATTAGTTGAAAACAAAAGACACAAGAGCCACTCTTATCCTTGTCCCCCTTTGACATACCCCAATTTCTGATATTCTACTGATTATTACTTTTGCCCATTTTGCCTGGCAAAAAGGGGAAAAAAGTGCATGGCTAGCAGGCAAACTCATTTCCCACTTGTTTAATTACTTTTATTTGTTATCCTACAATCCTTCGTAAAATTTTGAGTACATGTACTGAAAATGAAACGAGGTTCTGGGGGAGAAGACAATATCTAAGGTAACCTCTATTGCATGCTATCTTCGACTCATCCTAGGCACATAGTATTGTGTTGAACTGAGCAACAGTTAAGTAGGGGTGGGGGAGGAATTAGATACAAAAGCATCCTAAGCCTAGCTATTAAATAGTACAGTATAAATATATAGAATGCATGAGTTTAGGAAATGCTTCCATTTCATAATAAGGAATGTCCATTACCATATTATTATTTCAGTTACTTTTTCTAAGAAATATTTTCACGTTGCATAAAGAAAGACTAGTGGAATTTAAACCTAGCAATTTATCAACCATATGGAGCAAAATGCCAGATTCATTTTTGGTAGAATTCATGCCAGATTTCCTTTACTTCACTTCTTGTTATAACAAAATCACACCCAGGGTCTGAATAATTAATGCTAGTGAAAAATATAACAATTGAGAATTGAATACATTAGCGTGCTTGCCAAAAAAATGGCAACTCATTCACAGTGCCTCAAGCTCTTTAAAATTAAGTAACTGATTCACCATTATTCAGGGAATTTGGGGAAAAGATATTTTGTCAGATGACATGAACAGGTCAGGAAAATGTTATAGGGAACACAGCAAAAGTGTTTGGGATATTTAGAGACTTTAGGATAACTAAAGATGGAGTTATGATGACAAATACTTTCTTAGATGTGTGTTTGTTTTTAATTCACAATTAAGCAAACACACGGCGCAGGACTGAATAGAAAACTAAATGTTTTATCACAGTGATTGTGTTCATGCTGAAAAATGATCTTTGATAGAAGTAGAAAAGCAAGCAAGAGTGATAAGTGGTTCTGAGTGTGGGATAGACCATTCTGACAGTATCAAGAAGAAATGAAATGAAAGAAGTGAAAGAAACAAGACTGAAAATAGAATATCTGAAGTAACGGAAAGTACAAGTCCCCTATAAAGCATGCAAAGATAGATCAATATCCAACCTGAATTCATAGAAAATATAAGTAATAAAATATTATGGACATGTTGCTTGGGACAGAATGAGTAGTGAGAGATATGGTAGTGGAAATTATGTATGTGTTTAAGTGAAACAAGGCTTTGGTGAGAAAAAGGCATATAAGAAAAATGAAAACAAGAGGAATACACACAGACACAGATTCAGATTAATTTTTTTTAAAAAGACACAGATTCAGATACATGCATGTGTTGTATACATGTATATAATGTGTTTACTTAGAAAAAAATAGTTGCAAAGAAAAGAAAATAAGCAAAAAGAATAAGGAAGAGTTAAAACAAAAAGAGACAGTAAAAGCAAAACAGTTTTGATTGATATATAGCATTGTTTGGAAGAAGATATAAAAGAGCTAAAGAAAAACCTGCAAGCAGAGTTAATGGAAATAAAAATACAAAAGTGGTGAAATGATCTGTGATAAAACCAAATAAGTAAATGCTGGATTGCAATAGTACAACCATGAGAACTATTATGTTATAATTAAGTGAACTATTACATTTTGCTAAATATTTTATAAAATTTTGATATTTAAATGTCTTATTTCTTCGACCTAATCAATTTCTCTCTCTGTCATTATTTATAGAGGTAGTCCTTGACTTATGATCACAATTGGGATGGAACTTCTTCTGCTAAGTGATGTGATTGTTAAGTAAATTGTGCTCTGTTTTACAAATTTTACCATTCAGCAAATCAATTATTAAATGAACGACACAGTTGTTATTCTCCTCCAAAATAATCTTAAATTGTCACAACATACATTGTGCCAAACTGTTAAAGGGTAACCCAATTTATTAAATCAGGATCTGGTTTTGCACCCTTGAAAAAGTGACAGACACAACGCTTATCATCTGACAATGTCAGGTTCTTGGATTAGTAGAAATGCCTTGTTAAAATAGCAGCTGGTTTCAAGGCACACAATATACTACAAAAAAAAAAAAACCAGTTCAAAATGGGAGAAGATAAAAAAAATCTGAGCAGAATTAATACAGATTGTCACAAGAATTAAAGATCACTTTTTTTCATTACTTACTATATATCCTGTTTTGCAGCTCTCAGATCTCTCAAGGGAAAAGTTACAATTATTTAGGAATGGGTAGCAACTCTACAACTGATTTTAGCAAAAATATAGGCACACAAAACATAGCAAAAAGGATATACAATTTGTTAACCAATATCATGATAAACGGAAGAAAATAAATTAATGTCAAAGATTGCAGACAGCATTAGAATACTGCTAAATGAAACCTCCAATCTGAATTTTATAAGCCTGTAAATTGTAGTCATGTAAAAATTTACAATAATAAAATGAAAAGTAATTTTTCCCTTTAATAAATATGACACTCCTGCTGGGTGAACAGGGAAGAAATAGATGCAATGAGTGCAAATAATCTTACTAATAAATCAATAAAACCAACCTAAAGCTATGCAAGATCAAGACGTCAAACCTATTTATGTATTATTTCACCTGTAGAAATACCCTAAATAAAAAGAGTGGAAATTTAATTACGACATTTGTCATATGAACACACTCACTGAAGCAAGGCTTTTAAAGATTTTGCACAAACCTATTATAATCTTATATCACCTAGTAGGGCTGTATTATTTGGTATCCTTCTCAGCTGACCCTATTATCTATTTTCTTAAATTCTTATGACTATAACTTGTTATACCTCATGATTTATGGTGATTGCTTTTATTTAGTATCCTATTATGATTTATGTTGATTGCTTATTTAGTATCCTATGACTATCACTGAGTGTTGTATCTTTTGATTTATTGTATTTTATTATTTTGATCATGATTTAACATTTGTTGCTTGTATGTACATTGAGAGCTTATGCACCAGAGACAAATTCCTTGTGTATGTCCAATCACACTTGGTCAATAAAGAATTCTATTCTATTCAATAGGACATTTGCTGTTTCAGATTTGCAAGATTGATGTCAGCCTTACAAGTAGACCAAATAAGAAACACAGCAAGATAAACTAATTATACTTTATTATCAGGCTGCATTAACAGGATTTTGCAAATATGGAAGTATAAATCTCCCACTGTCTCTTTTTACCACCAGATAAGTTAGGGAGGATCCTTTCTAGTTTCTTTTTCTACCAATTACTCAGTTGTGTATTCAGTACTCCACCTTTTATGTCATTCCCTAGGCAGTATCTGTTTCCCCTGTTTTCCAAGGTGATTTTCAGATTCCATTACACATTCTTTGCCACACACAAAATTGGTTTCCAAATGCAGCTCAGAGTTGTTACCCTTAAAACTCTGTATAACTTAGTATCAAGGAACTTTCAGGATCCATCTTCTCCAACCAGAATCAACACAGCCAATCCATATGTCCCAGGAGAAAGTAATACCCTACTTCAACCAAGTACACATGGTTGAGATTCAGAAGAACTGTTTTTCAGTAGTAGCACTTGTATAATGGAATAGTTTCCCCTTGTAAATTAGTTTGGCCTTCTTATTGCTAGCTTTCTGAAAATTATTGAAAACCTAACTGTTTAAAGGATTTCTGTCACTGATGGGATACTTGTGATAGATTCTTAGTTACTTTTTTATCTTTTTATGTGTTTATTTTAGTTCTTATTTTAGTAGGATCTGCTTAATTTATGCTCTTAATTATTGTAAAAAAATACATGTGACACCAGTGGTCATTACTGTAAATTAACAGAAGTTTGTTGATTGCAATAGGTATAAATTTGATAAATGAATTAATTGAAAGAGCTCAAGGGCTATGGATTACTTGCATCTAATACATAAATAGTTGGACTAAGAACAGCCAAGGCACAAGGCATTTTTTCACAATTATTTCTGAGTATTTTATGATTTGGATGCCATTTTAAAATTAGAATAAAGGGTTATATTCATACATGGTAATACTGTCAAAAATCAATATGCTTCTATATACCTATCTATATTATATGTTATATTATGAAAATATGATTTAAATATAAGATAATAAATCAGTGCAAAACCTTTAAAAGCCACATTTTACAAAGTGTATTTATATGAGCAAAGAGCCTTCACACGACAAAAGCTAAAAGATAATTAAATTTTCACTCTTTTTATTTAGGATACTTCTAATGAAAATGAATACATATGTTTGATGTCTTGAATTTGCACAGATTTAGGTTGGTTATATTGATTTGTTAGTAAGGTTATTTGAGGCAGAGGAAACGAGGGAAGAATGTTATCCGTTCAGTACATGTTAACAATAAAGAATGAGAAAACCCTACTCAACACATCTGACACCCAGCAAGCTAAGTCTTCATTGCTGAAATGTCCTTTATTCTGTTGCTTTTAAAAACTAAATCATAACCACAAGGGAAAACTAATCTATTTGATCAAGATGTGTGTCTGCCTGTCTGGCACCAAGAACACACTGCTGAGCTACGGAGATTTCAGATATCAATAGAAATGCGAAATGACTTCAAGCTCAGGAAAAAGGAAGTATTGCCTTGAGTTTTAAGACAGAAGATTCGGAACTAGCTGTCTTCCCCGGTTCACTCTTTGCCTGTGAGGACAGACAAGCTACTTATCTTCCTAACCTTTAACCAAACTTTGTGAAAGAAAACACACATGCTGTTTTTCCTATCCTTGCATCAGTCGGAGGTTTTACTCCTAATTCGTATCCATTACTCACGTGTATTTAAGTAGTGAGTACAGGGCCAAGAATAAAATTAGGCTCATAGCTTATGTGAGTGCATTTCCAAATATTCTGGACACAATGCTACAGTATATGGACAGCTATACTGTGTGTGATGGAAAAAATTTTTCTAAAAGATTGACTAAGCACAGATTGGGACCAAGTCTTCTTGCAAACACGATCAGTATAGCAAAAAACCAGACATGCACATATGCCACTGCAAACATGATCACATTAGATATGAGGCAGTGGTAAGAGACCTTTGCCCTGTCTTTTTAAGGCAAGCTTCAGAGGGCCCTGTATGAAGCGTCAAGCAGTCCCCTTGCAGCTGAGATTCAGTATGGAACTGAGATGGCATCGGTCACACTGGATGACCACTAGAGAGATCAGGATGGCAGTATTGCGCCCTTGCTTCTCTTGATCTCCCATCAGCCTTCAATACTATCTTCCATGATATCCTTTTGGACCAGCTCCAGAAGTTAGGAGTGGCAGGCAAAATATATTGTAGATCTCCTCCACATTTGAGGATCAATCAGTGTTGATAGGGGAAAAGAGGTCTGCCTTACAGCTTCTCTTATGCAGAGGAGAGAGGGAGAGGGAGAGAGACAGAGAAGGGGAGAGAGAGATTGAATGTTAGAAAATCTTAAGAGCAAAAACAGTTTGCTAGATAATGGAACAAATAACCTTAAGAAGTAGAAGTGAAAGGCTCTCTGGTGCTGGATATGCTCAGCATATAGTCATCTGACCGGCTGAGTGCGTTAATTTTGATTCCTGCACTAACAAGGAATTGGATTTGGTCTAAACAGTCTTTCAAATTCTATGAATCTGTGTAACACATGATATATTTATGCTTTCAAGGTGGATTTCCTTTTTCCCTCATCTGTCAAACTTAGACAACTTTAAGAAGAATCTCTGTGAAAAACCGGTGATCAGAAATACTCCTTAAGACCATGGAAAAAGATCGTTTATCTTACTAGCTCATAACCTCCTGATTTTAAGCCACTGAAGTGCATAATATGAAACAGAACTATAAGGTGCTTATTTTTAAATAAGATATGCCTAAACCTTCAGGTGGGTCAGCTAAGCAGTGATGTCAGTTAAGCATCTCATCTTTTTAAGTCCCCGGGTGAGATTGGACTTTGTAAAATAGAGTTCATTTGTCTCTGCAATGTGGCAAGGCTGTATTCATAAATGTTGAGTGCTCTCAAGTCCCCCAGTAATAGACATTAGAGAAATATTATGATTATTAAAGCCTTGGGTGGCTCCAAGGCTGTACTGTACACTGAAAGATTTGAAGTTAAGAAATTGTGATGTGGGTAAGGCAGATACAGGTGTGTGTGTGTGTGTGTGTGTGTGTGTGTGTAAATCCAGGCATTAACAGACTATATTCTCCTTAAATATGCTGCTTTCATGGTGTCAAGAACATTAAAAACATTGTGTGTTCTGGCTCCAACTTGTTGTAAGCTCCCAAAGAACACTGCAAAAATAAAAACGTAGCTTTTATTAAGATCAGTGACTTAAAGATGTCTGAGAGGAAAAATGGAAGCATGTGTTTCCTTAAAGGGAGTTAAGTACTAAGTGAGGCTTAATCTGTATTAAAGGCGAAGGATTCTAGCAGAATAGAGAATAGAATTTGTGCAAAGTGCTCTTCACCACAAATGGCCATATCACTGCTTCTGCAGGAAAACTGCACCATTGCCTTAGCATAAAGGGTAGCAACTGAAGGTGCTCTAGGATCACATGCAACCTCTAGAGCAGGGGTGTGCAACCTTGGCAACTTTAAGACTTGTGGACTCCAACTCCCAGAATTCCCCAGCCAGCATGCAACTATCCACAATTCTGATAGTTGAAATCTACAGGTCTTAAAGTTGCTAAGACTGGACACCACTGCTCTTGAGTCTTCATGACCATGATCACTGAATCACATTTCCTTGCATTTTGTCATACTGTCTACTCTTTCAAAATGGGAAACAAATATGTTTGTGTGAGTCTCAAAATAAAGATCACACATTTTTTTAAAAAAGCAAGCCACTCCCCAAAGGTGTACATTTGGTTCTTTTCCGTGGATTCAACATTGCAAAGGAAAAGATTTTGGTAGGAAAATAATTTCATAAGAAACACTTCTAAATAAGCTGCACATTTGTGCAAAGACCTCTGGAAAGCCCCAAATGATTTCAAAATAGTGGGGGGCTATCAGCATCTGTGCAAAATGTTCCCAACTTTCTCCTCCCTCTCCAAACCTCTCTCCCACACTTCTGTTGTTTTGTAAGGGCCCAGTCTTCTATAAAAATATTTTGGACAATGTAAGGGCTCCGTGGGCAAGAATGTAATTGTATTTCACTGGATATTATTTAAGAACTCTGAAGCGCCTTGGTCTCCTTTTAAAAAAACTTGCTGTGAAATTCATTTTAGAAAATAATGGCATTTGACAATCAAAGAAATAAATAAAAAGTCAAGAGCCACTGTAACTGTCAAATTATTGCAGATCTAATGCAGACTCAGTAAATAATAAATATCAATTATATCAATGCTCATCCTATACGACTATATTTTCCAAAGATATAACAGTCACTGGATTTCATGGAAACTGGATTTCATGTCATTTTATTATGTGAAGGCAAAGACAAAATACAAATCAAAATTGTCCCTGATTTCTTCATCCTCTGAAGCAGGTGTGTCCAACCCGTGGCCCATGAGCCTCATGTGGCCCTGGACAGTTTGTAATGAGCCCCACAAAATTATAAAAAAATATTAAAAAATAAAGGAAATTTGTTATGTATATACATTATTTTATGTGTGGCCCAAGACCATTCCTCTTCACTCTATGCGGCGCAGGCCAGCCAAAAGATTGGACAACAATGTTCTAAAGTGTTCCACTCAAGGCTTCCGATGAATTTGCATATATATGTATGAATAAATAAATAAATATTCCACCAATTTGTTCAATCCATGATACCTTACAGCAGTTGCTTCCCCACCAGCCAATCATCTCTGTTACAAAGATAAATCCAACTTCCTTCATGTGGTCTCTTCAACTATGTTGGATTTCAACTCCACCACTCCATATCACTTATTGGTGGGTGTTGATGGAAAGGGAGCCAATTGGGGAAGCTTAAAAAATGGGAATGAGTTTTTTTCCAGTTCACCAGCAGTATGTTTCTTTCCTTCACCTCGATAGCCAGAGGGGGAAAGTATATAAATAAACATATTCAATGTCCCATTTGGAGTTTTAAAAATGAAACTGCAGCCCAATGTAAGTAGCTTGGCATTTGATAAACTGCAAAATAACTAATACCAAACATGGCTCCTTAGACCGTATCACTTTGGTTAGACCAAGAGTTTCCAACCTTGGCAACATTAAGACCTGTAAACATGGCAGGCTGGGGAATTCTGGGAATTGAGCTCCACAGTTCTTAAATTTACCAAGGTTGGACACCTCGAGTTAGACTCTTATATGTGACAACATGTCTTTATATATCTACTTAAGTGCTTGGGAAAGAG
>JANHJO010006365.1:46894-63299 GCA_032468235.1 Pseudoxyrhopus heterurus | reverse complement strand
ATCTATCTATCTATCTATCTATCTATCTATCTATCTATCTATCTATCTATCTATCTATCTATCTAATCTATCTACATTCTAAATTGGATTAAAATACAAAAGTACAATAAAATAAAAAGTTATCAATAACAGCATACATCACATACACAGAGAACTGGGAACACTGGTCATATAAATTAAAGAATTTCCATTGTTAAAGAAAATAATATTGCGACATTCCCACTCTTCCTCTAGCCTTGTTGAAAAACCATGTTTCAATGGTTTTACTGTAACCCAATAGGATCGGAGCTATCTGGATATCGGGGGAAATGCTGATGCAGAGATGCAGAGAGCAATTGAGAAAATATCCAGGCTATTCAGGAGTTCTTTTCTCTGTTCAGATAATCCAGATAGTCCACAAATAAGGGAAAACTGTAGATTGATCCATAACCATCCAGAATTTCTGCATTGCATGATGTCTTCTTGCGGAATGGAACATTGCAGCTTCTGTCAAAGCACACATTATCATATTTTTTTCAAGAATGTATATTTTCCCCGTCCCAACTCACCCCTTAGTTCTGACTTTGGAGGCTTCCATCAACCAAAGAGGGCAGGGATCCAGACCAAAGGTTTTATGCTCTTAAAATTGGCAACTGTTGGTAGAAGTTCACTTAGAGTGACAGATATATTTAATGGGACACTAATGACCTTCAAGGAAAGCATGCTGCCTTTGGGATGGTAGGGTCGTTGGAAGCACCACACGGGGAAGTCTGTTTCAAAATCCTAAGGCATTCCAAATAGACTTACAAATAAGCAGACGACTGAACACAACAGAGGTGTGCTATAGTAAGTTATTTTTCTGTGCCTGTCATTGTTCACATTGCCAGCTTACAATACCTGATTAACAGAATCCACTAAGGTCCCTAACTTTAAAATGATCAATATTGTTTTGAATCCTGAATGTCATTGTAAAGAAACTTCTTTAAACCCAGTAAGCCCTTCCAGTTTGCCGCCTTCTTCCCCAGCACAGGGTTATCACACATTTTGTAAGCGTTCTTTTTCTTTCCGAAAACTTCCTTAATATGCCAGATTTTTCTTCCTACACATACAGATCCAAGAATGTTTTAGAAGACTGTTGGCCGACAAATGATTTCACCAAAAGGAATTTATATTTTGATAAACTGGCACGTAGGAAATCTGCATTACAGACAGCCTCAAGTACTAACAAGTCACAGTGGTGACATTAGAAAGATTATAGCAATGCTTTAAGAATGATTCAATGTGAATCATATTCATTGCGTAGCACTTAACATATGGGGCAATTGCAAAAAAAAAAAAAGCACAAGATTCATGCTGAAGAGCATTTCAGGTGGTATTAATTGTTGCTGAAGATAACAGAAATTGGCTGACCTTTAGGCAAACTATTGACCTCTCATGAAATATCCTTCTTCAGTTGATTCTTAGTTTTAGGATTAGGACTTTCTACAAATCATGTGAATGTATTTCTTAAATTAGTTCTTAAATAATAATCAGTTTAGGGCAGTGGTTGAGCTGCTGGCCCTGAAACTAGGAAGATGTGAGTTCTAGTCTTGCCTTATCTATGAAAGCCAGTCAGATGACTTTGGGCCAGTCACTCTCTCTCAGCCCAGCCTACATCACAGGATTGTTGTGAGGAAAATAGGAGGAGGAAGGAGTATTAGGTACATTCACTGCCTTGAGTTACTTATGAAGTAATAAAGGTGGGATAAAATCTAATAAATAAATAAATGATGATGATGATGATAGACATAAATGTGTTGGGTTGATTATGTTATATAAAACTAATTTCCAAGCAAAATATTTTCTGATTTGATGGTGCTCTTCTAATTTGCTTATCTTGGTTCATTTGCAAAGAACTGTATTATTAAAAATGTAACTCACACTGAGCACCATCTATTTTTTAATGTGAAACAGAAGTCCCCTGATTCACAATTCAGTCGTGTCTCAAGCTGTGTGTTAAAATAACAATTTATTTTCTACAAACATTGAAATCGATTTAAGTTCAATTTGATGGAATACAATACCGGTAAAATAATTTAGAATGGTGATGGTTTTCTAAGTTACTTTTTACAAATAAAGGAAGAGAAAGGAACGGCAATGCCCTCCCTGCAGTTAAGGCTGTATATTCGGAAATGCATTTGAATATGTAACATGATTGCTTTAGAAGTGGCAAAGAGGTACAAACATCTCTTGTGACCTTGCTATCTGCAGCAGACTGGGATCCCTTCCAGCAACTGTTATCCCTCTAGAAAAAAGGGAATGTGGCCTTACACCAATGGCTAATTTAGCAAAGTTCAACTATAGTGCAATCGGAGGTCTTAACATATAAGTCTGTACTAGGAAAGAGAGTTGCCAGCCTATCAGCAACCAGAACTCTTCAAATGTTCTCAAGCATCTTTTTTTTTTCCCCTAAGGAAAAAACTATGTTATTTTTAAAAATAAAAGGCTTGGGGGGATAGAAGTATATTTTCTTGCTTGCTCCCTTTCAGTAAAGAGAAGTCATTTTTTTAAATACTGCAAGATTACGCTAAACAAATCTTTACATTCCTCCCTTTTGGGGGTGGGCTGGAGAGTTGTAGCTTTATTTATTTAGTGGATTTGTATAGTCGTCCATCTCACAACTATGATTCTGGAGGCTAACAATATTTTTTTAAAAAAACATATGCAAAAAAAATACAATTGACTCATAACAACTGTGGAAAGTATCACCCATCCAAAGGATGATCCTGCTTCCTGACTCTATTCACATAACATGATTAATTGGTCAAGAGAGGTCATGCAAATATTCTAATCTAATCAACTAACCTTAGACATTAGCTTGGAGGAGACTTAACAGCAATGGATACATTTGGGACAAAATGTAATCCCTTGGGTCTTTTTTATTGTTTGAAAAGGAATGAAAGGGTGACCAGAAGGAACTCTCTCTCTCTCTTCCCATTTCTAAACAGAGATGATGTTCTAGAGCAGGGGTGTCAAATTCGCAGCCCGTGGGCTGGATGCGTCATGTCCTGGCTCTGCCCCCACCCGGTTTAGCAAAGGGGGGAAAAGTCCTGATATGTCACCTGACACCGCCATGACGACGTGAGTTTTGACACCCCTGTTCTAGAGTGACGCTGTGAAAATGAGTTGATCAAGGCATCCTAAATCTCTCTTCTTTGCAACTTTCCAAAACCAAATGGAGGAGGTGGAAAAAGGGGCAGAAAGATTAGGGAGGATGATACCCTTCCAGCTCTGTCCACAATGGTACTGATCAAGATGGTATTATGGATGTTCAAGTGTGAAGGACTTGGATGATCCCTGATTGATTGGAGTTTTGGTGATTGGGCACATTCAGGTAAGACACCTCATTGGAGGGATCATGTAAATACAACTTTCATGCCTTATGTCGTACAATACTTTTGGGAAACTATAAATTATGTAATGAGTTCAATCGGTAGCCAAATGCTACATATTATAACACAGAGAGCCAGTTTGGTCTGGTTAAGGCACCAGACTAGACATCAGGAGACAAAGAGTTCTAGTCTAGGCATGAAAGCAAGTTGGGTGACTTTAGACAAGTCACTCTCTCTCAGCCTAACCTATCTCACAGGGTTGTTGTTGTAGAGAAAGTAGGAGGAGGAAAAAAATATAATTCACCTTGAGTTAAGTAATAAAGGTGGGACATAAATTAAATAAATAATTGTTAAATCCAAGTTCTTAAGCTACGCTTTTTGTGAAATGTTCAAAAAGTTATGTCAAATGCCACCAAACAAACAAACCTGAAAGCAGCATGTTTTAACCTACTCAGGTTCACTGAAGAAAACACGGAGAAATGTAATCAGATTGCTTAAAATACAATTGAAATTTTGTTTTAATCTTCTGAGACTATTTAGTGTTCCATATTATAAAATACATGTTTGATCAATCTCCCATTCCACTACTACAAAGACACTTGTTTTTTTCCTTTTAAAGTTTGATTAATTTCTTTTCTAAAATGTAAGTCATTGTTTAAATTAAATCTTTTGCTCTTTGAGAAAAAATCTTATATTTATCTTTGCACTGAAGTTAGCTGTCGCTTGTCACAATGGGAAAATACCAGAAAACCCACTAAAGATTACTGTGAGAGTTCTACCATGTTTTGTTTTTCCCTTTCTCTAATCTTTCAACTTGAAATGCCTTGAGAACATCGCTATCTTAACTGTTGAGTCCGCCAGGAGCAAATCAGGACCGAAATACTTCTGTAAACTCTTTTGTTGACAAAACAAGACTTGTTGTAATTTTCTCTTTCTCTGATTATCAAGAACAAGGTCTTCTTCCCTGTCTTCTTTCTGGCTTTTGAAGTAAGCAGATATCATAGACTGTGCTTAATGAGCTTGCACGTTATTTTTACTAACTTTTGTTACAGTACACATCTTTTCTATCCTGCTACATTCTGTGTTGTGTGAGAGTGTCTATGTTTATTTGTAACTCTTTCCTCCTCCTACGAGATGTGTGAACTATATATGGCCTGGGAAATCTGTGGCACTGTTGGTATTTTTAAACTGTTTTGGCCTCCGGTTTGAACGCTGGCATGACACAGATAAGCAAAATTTGCAGTTTCTCATGGGAACCCAGGGATACCCCCATGGCTACTGGTAGCTTTGTTGTAATTTTGGAGTTACTTCCCCTCAATAATGCAAACCACTCCCAAAACATCTTGTGGGACTGCCCTCCCCACCTCTTGCCCAAGGCCTACACACAGAAAGTTAATTTCATATTTTAAGAGAGTAGGTTTAAAGACAATGCTATCTCCAGCTTGAGTCATGAGCCTGTCGTGACTCAAGGGGTTACATGTTTTGATATTCAGATGGCTTCCTGGTTTTGTACAATTCCATTACAATTGTTTGCAGTTCCATTGGAATGATCTACCCGATCATATTTCAATTGTTTGCTTTTAAACAGGAGAATACAACAACCCTCTTGAAACAGATGCACACTTTGGAGTGATTATACTCTCTCTTGTAATAAACTAGGTTTCTTGCTTCCCACATTTTTCTAAGAACATTTATAATTGGATATTTTAGTTACTGTCATTCTGTTTTATTCTGTTCATCAACCCCAAAGGCTTCCTAAAGTGGGAAAATATAAATATAAGATCTTGTGAGGTCTAGATTGGAATGGAGTGTGTTGCCTATCTATTTTATGAAGAATGCATTTTAAGATTGTATTGTTTTCTTTTATATACTGTTTTTATCATACTGTTGTGAGCTGCCCAGAGTCCTTCGGGAGTTGGGTGGCATACAAATATAATAAAATAAATAAATAAATAAATAAAATGGTAATGAAACAAAATGAAGTACAAAATAATGGTAAAATACAAGAGAAACTAATAAACGTAGTGAAATCAGAACTTAGGGCATTGTTGAAATCTGCATTTTTTTTTTAAAAAAAGAGCAAACCAGGTGCTGAAAAGATAACAAAATCAGCACCTCTCCTGACTGTTGCAACACAAGGATCAGCTTTCGGTTTCTCATAGCAACCACTTGCTATTCTGCAAGTAGCTACTACTTTCACAATCCTGTAGGGGTCTCTGTTTTTTAAGGAGGCTCCAGCGGAAGTCTGCTGCTCAGTTTTAGACTCCCTTGCATGGCTGAGTGGCCGGGTTTGGAGCAGGACCCAGTGGGATGGGTGGTACTGTAGCAACCCTGCGATCAGTCATAAGGGTGAACAACTGCAGGAGTACTTTGTAACTGTGTCTTAGTAGCTTTTGGTAAGTCAAAACTTTGAACCATCACTAAGCAGTCATAAGTCAAGGACTACCTATAGCAAGTGTCTCTCCACCACTCACCCTTAAACAGTAAAGAAAAGGTAACAATAAAGAATATGTATTAAGAAGCAGAATAAAGAACAAAAACACTCTCACTCAGAATCACTATCGAGGAAGCACACTATTATATAAAATAAAATTAACTTCCTGGTGTCAAGCTTTGATTTACGTCTCCTACCTTGAAAAAGACAGGGATAATAGGTCTAATTGGCTTCCTTCCCAATCTCGAAGCTCAGTCTACTGTATCTGGAATATAAGGAACCAATTAAAAAAAAAGGATTAAAGTCCATTCTAATCCTGACTCTTATTATAAATTTATTTCTGAACATATTGTGTGTAAAACAAATCTTGAACCTGGCAAATTTGCAAAGGAGGAAAAAAGAAGAAGAAGCAAGAGATCATAGAAGCTTCAAGAGGGCCAAAGAAACAAGTATGTGTTACTGTTATGATGGGAACATATATAATCGATGAATTGTCTTTACTGCTTTACCATATTGCTATATAGCTACAAGATGGTTCAGTAGACAGAGAAGGGATCTCTTGGGTGCCACTCTACATAACTGCATGCATTGCAGTAAGCCACAATTTTGAAGTTATGATTTATTGAGGAAGCTAAAACCATAATTGATAGGTTTACACATCATGCTGAATCATGGCACAATTTTACCTATTCGTGACTCAACACTGGGATTCAAGCTCATTCATGCTGTTGAAGGATGGCCATCAACAATTTAAATGCAGCAGCACTCATTAAACTCTAGTTTGTAATGTAAGAGAACATAGATCACAACCATTCACATCCATCCAACTGTTTGTGCAAACCATATTTACCTAAAAGGATGCTCAATTGATCTTTCTTCTCGCGGATTTGGAAGGCTGTATGATTCATAAAAGGCCTGAAAATTATACATACACACATACTACACACACACACAGAGAGACACACACAATATTTTACCAACTAAAAGAAGCAGCAGTGGCAATTAAGATTCTGAAGAGTCAGAAAATCCACTGAATCTTCAAAATCCGTTTTAACATTCCTCAGAAGTGATTTGAAGGCACTTGAGCCAATGTCTTAAATTGATGCATAGATTTAATTTGAGAATCCAATTCGACTGCATCCCTTTAAACTGAGCAACTCATTCAAAACTTTGCACAGTCGTTCTTGGCTGGGCTTTCATCTGAAAGCGCCATGGGATGTTTTCTCTTCAAAAAATAGAGCTCCCTTTTCCTGTTTGTTCTCTGAACAGAGGAAGACTATAACTAGCAAACGTGACCAATAAATGAAGCGAAGGGTGAAGAGAAGGACTCAGCCACTGAACCACGTGATCTGAGTTAAATGGCTTCCTGCACGGATGCTGAGACCATAAGCCTTAGCAGGAAAATGTTCAGGAAAGAAAAGCATTTATAGTGGCAGGATTTTTTTTTCTTTTTTTTACCAAAATAAATGAAAGGAAATCTTGTGTGTTGGTAAAAGTTTAGAAGTCATGTTTAGGTCACCAAGCTTTATTCTGGATGTCCAGATTCTAACTCCTGAAGTTCAGATACCACCTCAATCTGTAGAGTTACCGGAAGACTAGATCCGTTATCTTATTTTGTAAGATGTTTGGGAAGATGAAATTGGAAAGAAGTAGGAACAGAGCATACATGTGTCTACTGCATTTATAAATAGTTGTCAATATCAGTCCTGTATTACTGATACTGAACTAAATCAGTTTAGTTTGTTCCAGTCATGAATAATAATTATGAATTATTGTGAACTGACGTTAGATAATATTTTAAGCCTTTAAGCCTCTGTTAGTCAATATTTATTTATTTATTTATTTGATTTGATTTGTATGCCGCCTGCTCCCGAAGGACTCCGGGGCGGCTCACAACAATAAAAATACAAAAATAGAATAAAAAACATTAAAACAATTCTAAACGCTTACAATCATAAAAATTCATATCACCCCCAAGCCTGTCTGCACAGCCAGGTGTTCACGGCTTTCTGAAAAACTACCAAGCTGGGGATGGTCCTAAATATCCGGGGGAAGTTGGTTCCACAGAGTCAGAGCCATCACAGAGAAGGCTCTTTCTCGTGGGCTCGCTAGTCGACATTGTTTGGGAGACGGGACTCGAAGTAGACCAACTCTGTGATATCTAACCGGCGATGGGAGGCATATGGTGGTAGAAGGCAGTCTCGGAGATAACCTGGCCCTGAGCCATGTAGCGCTTTAAAGGTAATAACCAACACCTTGAATTGGGCTCGAAGACCAATGGGTAGCCAGTGCAGCTCGCGCAAGATAGGTGTTACGTGGGTGTCCTGAGGTGCACCCACAATCACTCGCGCGGCTGCATTCTGGACTAGCTAAAGTCTCCGAACACTCTTCAAGGGTAGCCCCATGTAGAGCGCATTGCAGTAATATTAGTTTCATGAGCTCCTGAATCAGTTCAATTTTTCCACTAGCAGCATGACCTTACCATATGAGCTCCCCTGTACTCACTCAGGGATCTTTTAAATGTTGGCTTAGCTTAGTTTATCTGTTTTACGGAATCACACACACGCACACACAAAATAACTTGAATTTACCCATTATATAGAACTGATGCCATTAACACATATTTTTGAAAAGCTTTCTCCTTTTTAATGTTTGGAAATGATCACTAATACCCCTGATGTGCATTCTCCAGTTGGCTAAGGTAACAGTTACCAATTTCCAGTACTTAACTTGAGTTTCAATTTTTCTCAGCATGCACAGCTTAAGGCATCTTCAAAGCAAAAAACGGAGAATGCAGGCAAATGCATCCTTTTCATAATAAAATGGGAGAAAACATCAAACTCTTCCAATTCTTCTCTCCCCCCCCCACATTTGAACATGTGCTCCTGTGAAATAAGAAGGCAGAAGATACTTATGACAATTAAGTCTGGAGGCTGTCTAGAATGAAGCGGTTTGACTGTTGTGGTTTCTTTTCAACCACAAGGATTTAGTGTGATGTTAAGGCTAAGTCGCATGGTACACTATACCAGATGTTTCTGCACTTTGGGGCCTTGTAAAGGAGAAAAAAGTGTGGTACAAATTTATAAGTTAATCAAACTATAGGAAAATCTATGCCTTTCATAGGAAACCAGAGTAATAGTATCAATAAAACTCTGTACTGGACCATTGATAAGGAATTTCAGGATAAAGTTATACTTACAGCACATATGGCAAGGTATTTTTATTTTGATAGTAGTGTCAACCCTGAAGCTGGCCTGAGCGATTATGGAGGTATTACTTGGAACCCTGACAAATAGAGCTACCATTGTTTTTAAATGAGAATTGCAAAAATGCAGCAGCACGTTTTTATATATTTATTACAAAAAGTAATAATCCACCATTAACCAATTGCTTGATTAAGTGAAAGTTTTGAAAAGGGCTTAAAATGACTGAACGAATTTCAAATGTATTAACAAAAGATCCACAACTGGTTCTTGCTATGATTTTCACATTACCTTCATTAAAGGCACTTTTAGACAATGCACAGGCCAAAAACTAGATGTGAACACTCGCCAGTTGTTTAAGATTTTTCATTATTAAATAACCAGTGCTGGGAGATTAGCACCATGTGAGAAAAGTATCAACCTTTCTTCTCACTGTGATAAGCTCGGCTAGTGCCCATATGGTTATTATCTGCAATGAGAAACAATAAATAATTCCGAGAACCACTAGATTTGTTTCTCTTACTACTAATAGCAGGAAAGCTTCTGATTGCAAAGCAGGATTTTAAACTGCCTTGTCCTCATGTCACAGTTCCAGCTCACCTTTGCCCACTATTCATTCTATCTCTTGATCTTGAGCCTGATCTATGACTCCGCTATCTATCCTATGTAATTTTAAGAGCAGGCAGAATTCCTCAAGTTGGGGACCCACTCTTGACCTTTGAGTAGTGGTTGTCACTATGTTCCAAAAAGTGAGGGGAACATTTTTAATAAATGTGATTACTATTGATATATTTTATAATTTCCCATTCTGCCACATTAAAAATTATCATCAGGTAGCAGTATTTAGCATGCCAAGATGAATACATCACAAATGGTGGGAAGCTGCATGTGAAAAGAAGCCCATTTTTTATCTGCTGATGACATATTGTGGAGGAATAAAGACCTGACCTTGAAAATGGAAAGTGAACTGTTAAAGGGGAAAGGTTTTCAGAAAAGTTTGCTCTGACTTGATGAGGAGGAAAGCATGAGAAAGAAACTCAAGATGGTATAAGATGGGGCTTATTATACATTAAAAAGAGCTTTTCTGAAGTCCTTGCCACACCTGTTTTTTGACATTACCTACCTCAAACAGTTGACACATACAGTATGCAGAATGAAGCCTCCATCTTGGTGCTGTGCAAGGTGAAACTAGGAATTTTGGTTTTAAAATAGTGTTTTCCCTGACAAAATGGAGAACTATCACCTATGCAAACATTTCAGTGGATATGAAAAGCTGGTCTTCAATTGCCTCCAGTTACCAGAGCCTGAGCTTCATGATGAGGCTATTAGAAAGACCAGCTGTATCTCTGGCCCAGGCGTTATTTTTGTCTGTGTGGTTAGGCCAGGGGAAGATTGACCTTGTAGAGGACTGAATGTGGACTTTCCACAAGGTTGACATTCCACTTGCCTTATTTTGCAAAAGTTCAAAGTATGAATAATTTATACAGGGAAGCAGTGGAGTGGCTCTTTGGATGATTAGAATGGGTGGGAGAAGGATCCTGTCTAACCTTGATGACATTCTGTCAGGGCAGCAACATTCCCAGACTCCTGGCAGAGACAGAATACAAGGCAGGCTTTGATGCCAGCGGTTCTTCTATTAACATACTTTTTCCATGTCAAGGATAGAAGAGAAGCAGGTCAGCATGGCTACATGGATGAGCCTTCAGGACGGTATAATCATTCTTTTAGCTAGCCTCCAGGTCTGAAAAATCCACTGTCCTTTATATCTTAATAGTCTAAAATCTACACCTAAGATGTGGACGAGTTCAAATCAACACTTATTTATTGGGCTATAAATAAAAACAGGCATCTATTTAGAAGTTATTATATTTCATAACTTGGGAGAACTGAGGTTTTTTTTTAATTTTTTCTTGTACTTATTTTTGCTTTTTGTTTTTGTTTTCTTTAGATTTCCTTTTTCCTCTATATAACCGACAAAGTAGAACATATTTGGCACATAGCAGTCAATCCCAAATAAATAGAATCGATTGCAGCTCCAAATGTTGCAATAAATAATAATAATAATAATAATAATAATAATAATAATAAAACTTGAAAAAATCACAAAGAAAAAGAACTGGAAAAAATCATGAAATATCGCGACCTGGCCATCGAAACTATGCAATTATGGATGAAACATGTAACAGTGATACCCATTGTCATCGGGGCACTTGGTACCATGTCCAAAAATTTTATAAAATACATCAAGAAATTGCAGCTTTCTGCAATAACACCAGCGGAACTGCAAAAAACTGCACTACTCGGAACATCATACATCTTAAGAATGTACTTGGTTAATACATGTATCAACCATTAGCGCCAGTCAATTATATTTGTGATACATTTTTAAATATTCAGTTGACTGAGTTTCATGTTTAATGAATAAAAGAGATAATAATAATGATAATAAATAAATAAAAATAAAAAATAGATAATACTTTCCAAGCATATTTTGCAAAAATTTTATCTCACAATACAATTTTCAAGTTAAATGATAAAGCCAAAATATGTTTTCTAACTAAATTTGTGACCAAATCAAATTTAGCTACTTCTCATAATGTATTGTTCTAAAAAGAAAGGTAATATTAAATATTCTCAGCTGCCTTTATCATATTATTCTGATCTGCTTACTATCGCTAGGAGATTTGACTTGCAATAAATCTGATTCTAGTCAAATTCTCCAATCTAGAAATAGTAGTCTAGATCCTATTCATTCCCTTTCAGCTTTCTCCACGTTTCAGTATTTAAAAGGAACAAAACAGGACCTTGTAGAACTGATGGGGAAAATTTAGACACATCTTTCCAACCTTGCCTATATACTGTTTCTACAAAATCCATATCATATTAGTTTTCATTCTAATATATCAGAATTCATATGACAGCAGGATTAGGCAGGAGGAGGAAGGAAGAGGGGAGATACACAAAATGTCACATTAGAAACAAGGCATGCATTTTATCTAATCTGATACCATATCTGCAACTGTCAGGTTTGCCTGAGCTGACTTGATGGTTTGGCTCCTGCTGTTAATTTTAAGAGATGAAATATTTTCATTCTGTACTATTTATTACTTCGTGCTATACTGCCTCCCTCAAATACAGGTGCTTATATTTACCAGAGAGTGGTTTTCTTTGGGCCAATGGAAGCATATTTCATCTGTGCATGATAAACATATGGAGTTCCTTCCACCCTCCTGCTCAGAAAATAAATGGGTATTGAGGAAAAAAGAAGGAAAGAAGCACTTCATTGAAGGACTATTCTGGCTGACTTTCTTAATGACAGACCAGATGCCTAGGGTAGAATTTAGAATAACAAAGGTGTTAAATTAGCAATGATGTTTTGCATTCCTGTGCTTAAACTTAGATGCTTATTCAGCCTGTTCCTTTCATGAAAACAGCCAAATATGGCTTCATTTACAATACTAAAAAGAGAATAAAACAGCAGGGCAATGAATTTTCTTTTGAATTAATTTTAGGTAAACCTAAACTTAATAATCTCTCTCTCTCTCTTCTCTTCTTCCCCCTATATACATACACAAACACAAATTTACATATTTCAAATAACTCGATAAATAATGTAACTTGGTGCTCTTTCCCAAGTGAAAAGCCATATATCCAATCCACCTTTACCTTGTTACACAATATCTTCTAACACAACACTTTGAGCAATTATGTAGCAATCCGAATTTCTATTGGTGGCACATATCTCAATTCAGTCAAGCAAAATAAATAAATATATGTATGTATGTATGTTTGTATGTATGTTTGTATGTGTTTTAATTTTTCATGCCTTCAAACCTGTAGGATTGAGCAATTGCAAGCTTACATAAAAGTTCTGCCATTCTACATAGTTCACAATCACCAACAGTAAACTTCAGGTTTCTGTGCCTGAAAAATTTTCTGTAGGAATACATTTGCTATCATGTGTTCTTTGATTTCAGTTTTAACATCCTGACTTCTCACTCCTATCCAAGCTTAGTCCAAAGATGCTTTTTCAAAAGCCTCTAAAAAAACCTTTTGAAAAAGCACCTTTGGGAAAACCATGACCAGGACGTTGTCCATGGGGTCACCATGGGTTGAACATAACTTCACAACCAACAACAGCAAGTACAAAACAAAACAAATCACAAAAAGACATATTGGAATTACTATATTTTGCATTATTTTTTTAGCTTGCATATTTTTTCAAAACAGGGAAATATATGGATTCTTAAAGTATATAATCGTGTTGATAATAGTTTATATGACAATAATCATAATAATCAGTAATTTACTAGCATCTGAAACATGGATTACAGAGCTAGAGTTAAAAAAAACACAATTAAAGACTGAAGTTGTAGACAGAAGAATAATTTCTATATTGAAACCTGGAACCTTTCCATTAGTCAGCTGGTATAAAAGAAGCTAAAATTGTATTTTTTTTTAAATTAAGATGTTAACAGCAGATGGTCAGTTTTCATAGTGAAAAGATATAAATCAAGGGGTCAATATTTTAATTGGTCCATAAATAATCTAGAATAAGGAATAAACATTGATATTACCATATTTACTAATGATACCAAATTAACCAGGGAAAACAGAAAACTAAATAAAGGAGGAGGAGGAGAGATCTAACAGAAGAAAACTTTTTGATCAAACTCTTCACTTCGCTTCATCTGTCTCTTCTATGTTTTGGATGCTAGTATACTATATACTTTGCTCAAAATAATTTGGATACATCTTTCATTTAGATATTCAACTGGACTGAATCTTTACAATTGATTGTCAGCTGTTGTGGGGTTTTTTTAGAAACAGATGTCATAGTTATATCTAGAAATATGCCTGTTTTTTCCAAAGTTTTCTTCCTTCCTCTCATTCAGATTTGCTAATTGAAAGAAGGCAGTGGAGTTTCAGATTGGATGGACTGAATCTAACACCTTAAACATTATTGAACTACATGAGAGTTTGATGTAGTACTTTATTCCTACCATATCTGTCTGTGTGGAGAAAGACACAACAGAAACACAAAAGACCTCGGTCACACACAGAGACACACATAACATAAGCTCTATTTCCATGACTTGAAGGATGTGTGAAGCTCATGTGTACTCCATGTGTTCCTGCTTCATTGTTTTACTTCTTGATCTTTGAATAGGATTTGAACATAACTTTTCACACATTTCAGCAACTATAATTCAAGCTTAATTTAAAGAAAAATCCCATTGAACAGGATAAAAGCATGGTCAGTGCTTTCCAAACCTGGATTATTAAAAAAAAATGCAGAAGATGACAGAAATATCACTCTCAGGGACTCAAATGACTAGAACAGTGCAATGATTCACATTTGAGGCAGAAAAACTGCTTCTTTAAGGAGATGCTGTTGGGTGCTACAAAAGTGCCCCTTTGTGCTCTGAATCACATTTTCTGTGTCAAATTCAGATCACCCTACAGTTACACAAATGACTACATTGTACCAATAGGTTATTTTCTTTGTGGAACCTTGCTCAAAACCGCTTGTCATTGTTGAAATAGTTTTCTCATAATAGCCAGTTATCTCACCTTATTTGGATATATGAAAGTTTTGATAGAAAAATTACTCAGTGCCATGATTAATGTGAAATCAATGCCTTTGTAGTTGAGATCTCCAACAAGGATAAGAGCACATTCATTGTCAGTGTTTTTCAAATTTAATGAAGTCTCAAGAAGATGCTGCAGTGAGTACAAATCACTTTTTCAATCATATTAATCTCTTTCTGTATTAAGCTCATAAAGATTAATCTCTTTTCATATCAAATTCACATTTGCATAAACAGTTGGTTTGGTGGCAGCTTAATCTCTTTTCATATCAAATTCACATTTGCATAAACAGTTGGTTTGGTGGCAGCTTCAGAGTCACAAATGTTCTCCTAGTATTTGTTGAGTAGTTCCAATCTTGATCATTAAGTCAAGGAGGGAAATTTAGTCTGTGTAAAGGTAGGTGGATAGAACTGTAGTAATAAGAGGACTTTCCTGATAGGATGTAATCAAGAGTATCAATTCTGATATTTATTGCTTCAGTTTTGTAAGTAGGTGGAAAGAAGCACAACTCTGAAGAAAGCACAAGGGAAGGAGAAAAATTGCTGAAAAAAAATCATTAATGCTAACAGAAAAAGGTCAGACACACGTTCAGTTAGTAAGGAAATCCAAGAAATGAAACATTTATGAAGGGATGGCTGTTATAAAGATTATCAGTTGTAAGAATTGCTGAAACACTTTTTGTATAGGCATTCTATTATGTTGCACCTTATTATGCACATGAAACAATAGCATTTGGCATTTTTAAAATCCATTTTAAAAATCAGTGCTTCAAACATTGTTCAATCCAGTTTCCAAATAAAAGCTGTGTCAGTAAATTTAAAATGGTTTCCTTTTAACACAGGTTCTATCTCTCAGTCTTTCTCCTTCTGCCATCATTAACTAGATCTGAGAGAAATGCCTGTAGCAGCAGCCCACAATCTTTTTGGCTCCAGGGACCGGTTCTGTGGAGGGAGGTTTTTCCACCAACTAGGGGAGCATAGTTTCACTTCCTTCCTGGAACCTGTGCATGCACGGATGGGACTTGGCTTGCTTGTGTGGCCCCAGTTCCTGGTGGGCTGCAGCTTAGGCATTGGGGACCCCTGGCGTATAGAAATGGCTGAAATGGGGAAATCACTACTTTGATTAAAGAAAAAAAATATCTAACTTTGTTTCTTCTTAGAAACCACTTTTGAACTTTTTTCTTTGAGACTTTTTTCTTTTAATTTGAGATTTGACAATTAGAACTCTTTAGGATTATAGAAATGTTGTGCATTATTGTTAATTTTAGACTAAGAGGTTTATATTTAATATTTGTATCCATACCAAAAAAGTCAGAAATTACTCTTTTTCTACTTCTTTTTGTTTTCTTTCTTTTTTGTTCTCTTAATTTTGCCCTTTTTTCTAATCTACTTATGAGCCATTTATGAATGTCTATTTGTACATGCATGTTCACAGACATTTGGTAATTTGGTACATTTATATCTATAAAGGAGACACAGGACATCTAGAAGAAAGAAAAGGGTGAAGATAGGAAGGAAAGAGCTTCTGTAACTAGAGGGTCATGATTTCTCAAATTTTAACAATTTTTCATGGGGATTATTATCCATCCATGAACATTGTTAAGACAGTGGGAAATTGCATTAACAGAATTGTGACTTCAAAACAATATTTTTATGATCATTGGAAGTTTATCTGCCTGATGTTGAATTGCTGAAGCATTTCTATGTCACTGGATCACTGTCTTGTTGTGGCAAAGGGGCTTGCGTACCTCAATGAAGCTATGAGCTATGCCATGCAGGGCCACCCAAGACAGACAGGTCATAGCAGAGAGCTCTGACAAAAGGTGA
>JANHJO010006362.1:47714-69270 GCA_032468235.1 Pseudoxyrhopus heterurus | reverse complement strand
CTCTGGAGGGCCTCCAGAGCCCGGGGGAGGCTGTTTTTGCCCTCCCAGAGGCTCGAAGAAAGCCTCCGGAGCCCAGGAAGGGCAAAAACACCCCTCCCCCACCGTGGTGCACACGGCCAACTAGGCCATGCCCATCATGGCCACGCCCACCTAGCAACTGGGCAAAGAACCCCTTGCTAAAATGTTTGCAGCCCACCCCTGCACTCTCCCTTCCAGTCTTTTTTTCCCCCTCACATTCACAGTGGAGAACAATGGAGCAATGAAAAGCTAGATTTTCTCAAGTTTACTGATGAAGCCACGAAAAGATAGACCTTCCTTTAAAACAAAGAAATTTACTACAGTTTTGCCACTTTTCCCCTCTAGCCCAAGAGATAGGAACCATTACAGAACTAGAGTCCTTCCTTCCTTCCTTCTGTAAAGAAACAAGGGAATCCAACAATTAGGGGCCAGAGGTCTGGCAGAACATCAGGACATTCCTGTGGGCAAAGAGGAGAAAGGGAATGAAATCCAGAAAAGGATTTCCTAAGCCAACTTCATTTTCAGGCTCTTTACAGAAAACAAACAATGGTATCCATTGGGGGCAAAAGGCCAAGATGGTGGAGCATCTCTGCTTCAATGCTTATATGCAATATTAATTCACATAGAATGGGTCAGGGCTTCAATCACAGGACTGTCTGCCATCTTAGCTTTTTTCACCTCTCCACACCATCACAGATACACCTGGAGTATAGAAAAGCTAGAGTTAAGCCTGCTGAAATCAGTGGTACTTTTAGAAGATTAATTTGGCTGACTCAGACTCAGACTCAGGCTGTTCACATAAGCCTGCCACTACTCTGGAATCAACACTCCATTGATCTGGAGGCAGATGACCAGCAGTGCCCAGATAACTAGGAGTGGCCATATTCTAACTTTGTTCTCTTAAAAAGATACCCCCTTTTTAAATGTCTGAGATAGCTACTGTGAGAGGGATATGTGGCTAGAAAAACTGACATACAACTGGAACATGTTGCACTGGGCAGGATTTTCTACTTACAGTGGCCAGCTTTTGAACAGCTTCATCTGAGGCACCAAGTGATACCAATCCAATTTCCTGTGAGAACTGAGCAAAACTGGGCTCAGCCAGAAGAGGGACGTGGCCCAAAAGCTCATGACAAGTATCCCTGTAAAACAGAGAAAACAGATGATACTAAACTTGCAATTGCAATACTTTGCAAGTGCTGGGTGTAAACCATCTCACATTAACATAGCATAATAATAATAGTTTGTCAAAAAAATTAACTTCTCAAGTTTGCTGTCTTCCCTCTCCCAGAACTATTCTAAAGGAAGAAATCTGTCCCAGTAGTAGATGTCTCAGTTAGACATAATCCAGTACAAGGATTTGCAATATAATAAAAAAAAAATTGTAACACTCAGGTTCCAAACTTGAAGAAGCTTCTTATAATGTAGAGAGGTGGCCTTGAAGAAAATAGGGGACAACCATCAGTAAAGAGATTAATCCACAATAATCTTTCTTAGCATGAGAAAGAAACTCAAGATTGTACCATCTTGATTCTCTTTGGTATAAAGGGGGGGGAGAGATATTCTGTCAAGATGCTAGCATTTTTGGCAGTGCCTCTTTCCTGATCTAGTCTACCATTAAGTGCTGACATATAATCAGAATCAATGTGTTACAATCCCCACTTACGGTTCTGGTGTATAAAGAGGATCTGAACTGTGCCGAACATACTGAGTGCAGTGAAATACTCTGAATGCTAAGCCTGCCAAGAAATCCCTGGGCGACAGGTATCCGGCAACAGGGCGGATGGTAAATCCAGTGCGCTCTGCAAAACCAAGAAATAGTTCATACATGACTTTTATATATTTCTCATAAATAGTTTTTTATTAGTTTTATAATATAGCATACAAAGAAAATACAAATGTAAATAGGAAAAATAGGAAAGGGAAAAGGGAGGGAGAGAAAAAGGGGAAAAGAAAAAAAAAGACATTGACTTCCAGCTCCCTTTGGTGCAGTAGAATAAGGCTTTAACATCAAACCTCAACTTTTTACTTTTACATAATAGTATAAAGTAGCCATTTCCATAACAACAAATATATCTAATTGGTAAAACCCAAAATCAAAGTTACATTTTTTTTTTCACCTCAAGCACAAAGGCCAGAAGCGGTTTCCAAGTACAGATAAAAAAATATTTGCATTTTTTCTTTGATCAAATTATTTCTCAATACAATCTTGAAAATGAATTTGCCATCAAAATATCACAACAGGAGGAAAAGTGCTGATAGCAATCTTCTACAACAGTTTTGATAAACGGGGCCTAATTAGGATTATAAGAATGTATGTCTGACCAAGAAGCTGGAGAAATTGAGATGTGCCCAAAACTAAAGCACTATTAATAATATGATAAAATATCAAAGCAGTGATAAGCCACCTTGAGTTATTTTGAGATTAAGCTGTAGAGAAATGTTGCTGTAAGTAAATAATTATCCCAAAAGCCTATATTTTGATCAAAAGTTATAAATATCCTTTCCAAAACAGATGAGGTCAAACACATAATACAGGTTGCCCTTGACTTACAACAGTTCATTCAGTGACTGTTCAAAGTTGCAACAGCAATGAAAAAGGTGACTTATGATCGTTTTTTACAGCTATGACCTTTCCAGCATTCCCATGATCATGTGATCAAAATTCAGATGCTTGGCAACTGGTTCATATTTATGACTGTTGCTGTGTCCCAAGGTTATGTAATTGATCACCTTTTACAATCTTCTGACAAGCAAAGTCAATGGGGAAGCCAGATTCACTTAATAATCAGATTACTAACTTATCAACTGCAGTGTTTCACTTAAAACTGAGGCAAAAAAGGTGGTAAAATAGGACAAAACTCTTTTAACAGCTGTCTTGCTTAGCAATGGAAATTTTGGGCTCAGTTGTGGTCATAAGTTGAGGACTACCTGTATAGTAGAAAGTTGATTTCCCAGTTTAGAACTGATACAGAAAACAGCGTACACATACACTATACACATTAAATAGTACTCTCTATGGAATAGAATCCTCAAATGGACTTTTGCTGCAGTTATTCATCACCAAACAGGTTCATAACAAGACAGGAGGGCTTTAATTTATTAGACTATTAACAATTTATTCCTAAAAGCAGCTTGACAGGCAATGCCATTTGATAGTGGAGTGACACAGCATAGCAATTACTGTCCTAATTATTGCCTTTTGGTTATGGATTCCAGACTCTTTTCAGCATTCATCTTACCCAATGCACACGGCAATTCTCTGCAGAACTTTTAAAACCATTATTGTATGCAGGATTGCAAAGGCGCTTAGCTCAAGAGAAACATCCAGTTGATTCCGTTTCCAAAGCAGTGGGTGATTCTCCCACTTTGCTCTTTAACACCACCTATCAAGAACTTACAGATGCAACGCCTCAGGTTGCCCTTCCTGGTTTGGGTTGGGTTGGGTTTTTTTTAGAGGCACTGAAGGAGGTTCCTAAGGGATGTGAAGCACCTTATTAGGGCAAAAGGCTTCAACTTTACCTCAATTTCTTTACCTCAACAAAGAGCCTCATTGCCTCTTCAGCATGAATTCTCAGTCAAGGTAAATGCAAGTCATCAAACAGAAACCTACTGTAATCTAGACAGAGCATGAAGAACAGTTGCCAAAGTTGACCAACAGATTACTTTCCAAATAAATGTGGTCCTTAGAGGAGAAAGAACTTGCTGGTCCCTTTCTGTAATGGAAGCTCTGCTTCAGCAAGAGCTCAACACTGAACAGGCATCCGACTCTTACCTTTGAGGAAAAGGGACACATCTTCTAACTGAGGTATGTTGTCTTCTCGATACCCACAGTACTTTGAAAGCAAAGGCAGATTTTTCAGATACTCTCTGCATGCATGGGTTGGATACAGCTTATTGAGTTCCCGAAATACAGTACCCCAAGTCTTGATTTCCTCCTCCATGAATTGGACTTTGGGAATCGGTTCCCCACTGCATAAAAAAATTTAAAACAATTCACTTCATTAACATTTGTCCAATATGAAAAACAACGGTGTTTTGCATAATGGCATATTTTCTGTTATTCTGCATACTGGCCATTGATTGCAAATTGGGTTGAGCCAATTGGAAAATGAAAGCCGAGCTTTTACAGATCTGGTGTATATTACTATAGCTGGACATTGAGTTACATTCAAAGAGGAAAGGGGGAATCAGAGTGTGAACAAGCACACATGTAGCACCTGTCCTAGCTGCTTTCAGCCAAGCTTTAAGAAGCTAACATCAACGTTCCCATCTGCTCTGTATCATTTGCTTCAAACCCATAGAATGCCACTCTGCTTTATCAGTTAGCAAAGACACGAAATGAATCAAGACTTATCCAGAAGCATTAAAACAGTCAGTGAAGGCTGAGAAGAGTTTTAAGTACACAACTTGATTTTAGATATTTTTACTAGGATAAGTGTTTTTGTAAAGTTTTTTTCTTGGGTTCTGCTTTGTAATGCAAAGTTATAACCATAAGCAATTACATTTTTCCTTATGAACCTTTTTCAATTTTCCCCCTTTTTCAAATTTAACCTTTATTTTTCCCAAGAAAATATGGTCACTACAAGAATAAAACCACTTTGGTGAGATCTAGAAGCCCAACTAATTAACTTCGGGGCAACGTCTTAATTTTACTTTGTACAAATCTAGTGTGGATTTTGCAATACCAAGGAATGCTGCCTGTACTTTCTGTTTTGTGGAATGTCCTTTCAGTAGATATTTCTAAATGTCTTCAGTGCTTTTTATCTGTCAGGTGTTTTAATATCATCAGCAATAATAGCATTTAGTACACACTGATACATACTGTTTGTAATTCATAGCCAAGTCAGCAAAATACTTCCGTCTCTTGCGATAAACATTGTCTTTGAAACCCTAGTGCAAAAGCAAATAATAATTTCCTCATTATTAAGATTAAAATGGCTTAGTTCCATCAATCAGTTTGACAGCCACAGAAAGAAAATTTGGGAACATTTTGTGAGGTAAATATATGCAAACTAGAAACCTATTCTCTCTCTCTTTTTTATATACTTATTTACCTCAGTCTTCAATCTGGTACCTTCTAGATATATGACACTGCATTTCCACCTCTCCATAACTACTCAGCCTTTGATCATGCTGCCTGGATATGATAGGAGTTGTAGACTAATAAAATAACATCTGGAGAGAATCAGAACAGGGAATACTGATTTACTGATTTCTGCAATTAACAGCAGGGACAAACTATCCAATACAATATTATATAGTCCTTATATCCCAACGTACTGCACACACATCATTCAAAATAAATAAGTAGTAACTGCCAAAAGAAAGCAACTGGGCCAATAGTGTGGACCATTCCCCATCTTCCACCAGAGCTACAACTTCAGCCACAAGTGGTACAACTTTCTGGCCTTTTTCTTTCTCAATTCAATATCTTTCTTCTTCCTTTGAGGCATTTCAACCATCACCAAGCAAGCATTTTTTAGAGCTTGCAAGAGCACATTTGAGGAAACGGAAGCACATGAAACCTTATACATGGCATCAAAAAGATAAAAATGTATGACTCTTCCTTCCCCCAGTTTTCCCTGAATCTCACACAGCTTCAGAGTTCCCAGCTTTATCTAAAGTGTACATATTTTAGTGTGTTTAATATATAAAACAAAATTTGAAAGTGGAATGCAAATTAGAAAAAAAATATAAGCATGGGAGTTAGATCTCCAATGATTCAAGCACCTTTTCTTCAGAAAAGAACCAAAATATACGTAGGCAAAGGTCATTACAAATCTACTCACTGGATGGTCTGCATCCAGATCCGATCCATACATCAGAACACGGTTTGCACATTTATCCAAATCTGAGATCTTCTTAGGAAACCAGGGTATATTTTCCATGTCTAGGGAATGGAGAAGATACAGTTATTAATAAAAATTAGGCTGGTTGGGAAAAGGAAACTAGCCTCATGACAGTTCAAAGGGAAATCTAGCTGTTAAGAAGTAAATGGCAAAATTGAAGGCAACTTCTTCTTATCATATATATGCACAGCACAAAACACTTCCTGATGTGGTACTTACAATGAAACAGGATAGCTATATTAAAATTAAGGGGAGATGCTTGCATTAAATTAGCATCATTATTGCAGTTCTCACTGAAGTCAAGCATGTGCAAAGAGACACCAATATGAAAATGCTCTTGAAATTTTTTTGAAATGAAATGGAAGGCAGAAATGCTTTAAATAAAAATATATCATTCCAAAGTTAACAAAATAATTATTTACTAACAGAATTGCTAGTCAAGAATTGTTCTTCATTGTCCCAAAAGGAAGAAATGTGAAGAATGAGCTCCACTTGCAGAAAAGCTTACTTTGGTTGAATTTATTTATCATTTATCAGTGAAAGCTTAAAACAGAAAGACAAAATCAACTGTATTTTTAAACTTTGTTCAATAAGCCTTGGAATAGCAAGACATCTTTATAATACATGTGCAATTTTAATAAATCACTTTCTTCTTTTCCTCCTTCTTACCATCTTCCTGTAGGTTGTTGACTGGGTTCACAGTCAGAAAATTTACATGGGATTTCAGGAGATGGAAGACTTCATCCAGCTGTTCCGTGTTGCTATCACAATCAATAAAGATCTCAAATTCTGAATTTCGTCTTCTGGATTTTCGAGATTCAATGTGCACCAAATTCACATGTTTTTCCTGAACAATAAGACCATTATAGTTGGATCATGAATATCATCTGACCACAAAAATCTAGGATATACAGTCTTTCTTTAACATTCATTTAGTCAAGCTTTACACAAATAAATTTATACTTTGAATTAATTCATAATGAATTTAAATTTATAGTCAATACTATTTATATTAAATATACTCATGTTCAACCTTCTATTCTTCCTAGTTCATATGTAATTTTTTTTAAAAATAATTCCCATTATATGATTAAGTCATAACAAATACATCCTTGCACCCTTTTTATCTCCTTTATCCTCCTCTTTAGCATAATCAAACCCAGAAAGAGAAATACCACTTCTATTTTTTGGAAAAACTGTGATCCAAACTAGATTTAATCTGCTTGAATTTACTAATTATATATCTTTAAATAGTCATTGCTTTATATTTATGCAACAAGGAATTATGATTTATTACCAATTAGAAGAATAAACTTCCTGTCTACTCCTTGTAGAAGTGAAATGGGGAAAGAGGTAGCAACCCATATAAAAGAAAATAGTTTTACAACTGGTTTGTATAAATTACAAATTTTTAGTTTTATAGCCAGAGGCAGTGATGGGATTGGGGGGGGGAGTCAAACCAATCTGTCCAATGAAAAGAACATTTCACTATCCTGATGCAAGTGTGCCTCTGTGGATCTATTTAATGACATCACTTTATGGCACAATGCTGCGTTCATTATTTTGACAGTAGCAGAAGTCTGTGAATAACCATGTTTACAACTGATCAGTTTTCCATTTTACACTGGCAAATTCTGCTCCTGATGAAAAGTATAGTAGAAAGTGCAGGAAACTGAACTGTGACAAAAAAAAAAACCTAGGATCATTTCCACAAAAGTTAATTCCCTATTTTCCATCCTTGAGTCAGATTGGATTCCTGGTACAATACCCTTTGTTGTGTTCTACAGCAGAGGATTTCAGATTGTTTTGTGTGATCAGCTGGTGGTGTGAAGCATCATATAAGGAGACCATGGAACATTTTGGTAGAGTTGTTCTGCTGTGCCATTTTTCCAATAGGATTGAAACACACACAGTTTTTATTCTGATCTCCATTGCTCAAATTTTTAGGAAATTCTTGTGGACTGGCTCTTTAGATAAGACTCTGGTATCTCATTCATCATTAAGTAGGCTGTTTATGATATGGAATGGTACTTGCCAGCTGGAATATTTAAGGAACAAAGCAAAATGGAGAGTGCATTATGGCATTCTCAAGATTGTTCCTATCTACTACAAATGCCCACACAATATATTTAATCTTTCAATTATAGGTAAGAGTAACAGCTTACCTGAAAGAGTTTTAGAGCTTTGACAAGTCCTCCAACTTCATTCTTTAAGGAGAAAATAATAGCAGCTCTACTCCGTTCAGATGAATTGGCCTTGTTCTCTTTATCGTCTTCATTTGTTATATAGTTTGGTTTGAAGATCTAAAATAAAATTTTGTGCCCATCAATGTTAAATAAACAGGTCTATTTTTTATTACTTAGAATGATATCAAATTTGGGCAATGCTTTATTGTTTCAAGGAAAAGTATTTCCCAATAGTTGAATCCAAAGATATCTGTCTTTTTTTTTTAAGATGGAAAGTAAGCCAATGGCCATAATTCTTGTAGCCATGTCTCTTTCTTTTCAATAAAAGTTTAGGTCTGAGAATTTTTCTTGTAAAAGAATTACTTTTGATTTAGAAAGATCTCAAAGAGCCTGGCAATTTATAAATGGTCCCTCTTGATTTCCTTGGAGCAGGCCTCATTCAATTAATGGCAGTTATGATCATGGCTTTTGAACTGATGGTATTTTGAAGTAATCCCACAGATACACCAAAGCACTAATAGATGCAGAGGTGACACTTCAATGCTCAAATGCATTTCGTACTTGCTTCATGTTTCAAGGCGTATCATAGCTGCATATAGTAAAATTTTAAAAGTTGTAAACAATTTTAAAAGTTTGGCACATTTTATTTAATATTTAAAATCAATTATACAGAATTCTGTTTTTAGATTTTTTTTCAAATTGAATATCCAAACATAACACGTTAGATGCACTTAATCTAGATTTCACTAAGCATAAATTCACATATGATTCTGCAGGATTAAAACTTCCTAAAGTAACTTTAGCTGATCTCAGAAAACCTAATCTGGATTGGACCTTGTTAATTCTTGGAGGGGAGACCCCCAGGAAATCTCAAGCTATAGACTAAATTGGGAAGTCAAAAGAATAAATCACAGAAGATGGCAACAGCAAACCACTTCTATAATATTATTGGAAGGAAATTCCATGGATGTGTCTACATGGACACCAGGAACCTAGCTCAGTTTAAGGAAATTTTACTTTTTACATCAATAACTCTGAAAGATAAACTAGCAAACAAGACCTCTTGAAGCCTCCAGCAATGATTAAAGACTGAGGTTGTAAGAAGACAGGTACCACCCAGACGTACACAAGTGTGATGGGCAGTGTAGAAATTTGATCAATAAAATAAATAAATAGACGAAAAAGTCCACTCTATTAGCATAAATCTATTAATCTTTCTTTGAGTTTAGCTTTGCTTCCTGATGCAATGCAAGGTCCCTTTGGCAGAGGTGTTATTCCTCATTCTAGGAATTTGTACAATTGTTTGAATATATTTTCCACATATTTAGATCACTTTTCAATACAAAAAAACAATTTGCAAGGAAAGCTAAATGTAAATATTATTAGCTTATGGGATAAGATAATGGTAACAGTTGTCTAAGCTTTTCCCTAATTCAAGCCCAACATTTCTGTTTGTTTAAAACCAGCTGTCTTTATATAAGTTTTAATTTCAAATTATTAAAAATTCACAATCTCTTGCCAAAAGACTTTAAACCACATGGTAACTTGAATAATAAGTTAATTCTTTACGACGTTTGATAAAGAAACCTGTAGAACATGAAATAAAGTGCCTGAAGAAAGTGCATTCCATTCCTAAGAAAATGAAATTTCTCCAGGGAATCTCCTATAGTCTCATTATAGTTATTAAGATTTTCTTTATCAAAATGACTTAAAATTATAACATCAAAGGGTTTGTTTCATTTTCTGATTGCCAAGACTATGAGGGATGCTTTGGGTTGTTTTGTTTTGTATCCTGTTGGATAGGCTCCTGATTTATATATATACGGTATATATTTTACTTCATTGATGTCAAGTTTTAAGGTTATTCTACCTTACTGTCTTTTAAATGCTACATATGGAAGCAGAATGGAGAGAATTTAACTAGGAAAAAAAAACTAGCAATCTAAGGCATCTTAAAAAATCAACAAGACTTTTGACTTTATAAATTGAACTCTTTAACATTTTGCCTCAAATATCAGTACTGATTTTCTATTCACCTGTATTTTATCCAGAACTCCTTTAATTGCTGTAAAAGCAACCAGTTTGATGCAAAACAGTTTATAAAATCTAGTATCTAAGAAAGCAGATTAAGTTCTCACAAGAAAATCTTCCAACATCATCCTCATCAATTCCCAGCAATATATTTGCTTTAAAAAAAAAAAAGAGTTAAAGGAGTTCTGGATAAAATTCTTTCTAATAGTTCACACCAACTTGAGATCTGAGCCTCCAGTACAATTTCCATTAGTTTTTCAATCACTATGACCAATAACCATGACACCTGAGGGAAGATCAGTCAGGTTCATTTGGATGGCAAACCCGGCTGGAGAGGCTGAATGACAACATTCAAGGCCAGAGGGAAGCCCAGAAGAGGTTTCCTTATGCACAAGTCAAAGCTTCCTGTATGATGTTATTACGTTCACTCTATTCTCTGTTATCGGTCCCATAGCACTAAGGCACTTCTATCTATGCCCTTCCTTTCTTTGCTTTCCGCATCCAGGCCTCTCTCGTGTCATCTGTTTCCTAATTCTTTCACAATCCCAAGGAAAGAAACAGTTCCAAAATTTCTAGAAGCATTTTGTTACTAGATCATGAGTGCAGAAAAAAAGATAATGAATGCAAAATTAGAATTTATTTCTTTGAAGAATTGTTATCTCACTTGTCAACCACAAAGCCCCCATCACAAATTATAAGAGATTGCATTCTGTCAAACTTACCACCTAAACAACTCATCTCAACAGAAAGAGAAATTGGGGGAAGGGAAGGAAAATGAAGGAACTAGATTTTAGTTGCTGAATTTTTAGGCATGGGAAACTGAACATTTTTTTTTCCAACTGACTTAAATTTTATAATTTTTCTGCACCACTGAAAAAAATATTTTGTGGCTGGCCATTCATTTATATGAATCTCTGTGTTATGCTGAACTTTTCAGTTTCTCACTATATTCATGGCATTTTGCAAATACAGGCGCCTATCAAGTATTACCAGCCATAAACGTTTATTGTGAAAAAACTATACTCTCCGGAAGCTTTTGCCCAATTCTACCAGCGCTACACTGTAATTCTTCATTACTTTATTACTCAGATATGCAGGTCACTGAGCAGTGTTTTTTAACATTTACAACTTTACGACGGATGGACTTCAGCTTCAGAATTCCTCAGCCAGCCATACTTTATTCCATTAACTTTTACCTTAATTAAGATCAATACTGACATTATAGTATCTACATGTGGATTTTCAAAGGATGCTTAGAATAAGTTATAATTGCAGCTGAAAACATTTTACTATAGTTATTTATGGTGTACATCTTTAAATCACAAAAGTTGAAAAATATAACAAATATGATAAATCAGGAATTGAAGTTCCAAGGGCTAAAGCTAGAAAATGGCCCAGGAAAATGCTGTAGCAGTGAACCTTGATGCATATACTATTGTAGAAAAAGCCACTGTTCTAGGAATCAAAATCTTGTCTGCCAAAAATGCAGCCTTCATTTTCCAAGCTGGACCTTCTTGCCACCACTTGTTGACAGTTAATATACATTGATGCTCATGAGTATATACCTCATATTCGATAGACAGAAAAGAGGTAGGTGAACCAATCTAGAAGGTCTTAGGAATGTGTGTCCTATTTAACGTTTAGTATTACTAAAACATGAACAAGAGCAGCAGAAATGTGTACTGCCAGAAAAATAGAGAGGTACCAAATATGTAGCCAAGGAGTATATAGAATCTAAATTAAAGACTACACTCAGCAGTCCTTTTTTTAATAGTCTACAACATGAGCATGTTCATGAATCACTATGCAAAGAAGCCTTTCTGATTTACTGGACTGCCATAAATGAACAATACAAGAGGACAAACAGAACTGCACTTTTTGATCTTAATGCATACAATGACTACCACAACATAGAGCAAAAAAACACCAAGCAGACAGCTTATTTTTCTAGTTGGCTGCTGGCTTCTGGGTGGCCACTTCAAAAAGAGTGTTGGGTTAAATAACCTGTTGGCAGTATCCAACTTCTTCCTATAGTTTATGGTCCTTCCCAAAGGACATTTGAGTAGGAAATTATTCTGGTACCAAGAATTCATGCAGAATTGACAGAACTGGGTCTGTCTCACTGTTTATTTCCCACAGAAGGATGCAAGACAAAAAAAGTCCATGCAACTTTTCCCAAAGTATACTAACAGAGTCAAGCTAGGAAACAGGCAATGGGAGACAACCGTAATTAAATAAAAGCCTGTCAATTCTCCAGTTATTGCATTCAAATTCAACTGCATTGTGCATTTTTGAACAGCAGGGCTATAAATACCAGGTTCCATACCCAATATAGATCTTTATCTTGAATAATTTTGAACAGTCCTCGCCACATTTTTTTAACCATCATAACAATTGCCAATTCACAAGGGAGCCTCTCTCCTCTTCCTCTTCTCCTTCTCCCCACAAATCTGTTTGATTTGACCACACAACCAACTTTAACAGGAGTTCCTGCAAAGGACTGACTCTGGTGCAGAGGCACCCTGCCCTTCTATAATATGGACAGATATAGAACTGAAGGCTCCCAAAAGCTCATCTAATCCCAATGCATTTCTTATCTGAAGCAACAGCATTATCATCAGGTGTCCAAAACGTTCTGGGAAACAGTAGGAATTAGAAAACGTTCACTTACAAAAGAAGGGAGAGTGTGAGATTCTTTAAAGTGTGGCATTCCATGTCTAAGTCTCCCTCCCTCTCTCTCTCTCTCTCTCTCTCTGTGTGTGTGTGTGTGTGTGTGGTCTACCAAGCCCTTATTTGGGGAAGGAGAAGAAGAAGAGAACCAAAGAAGACCAAAGAAGTCCAAGAAGACCAACGAACCAGAAGAAGAAGAAGTGGGAAACCGCTTTCCAAACCAGAAAGCAGGAGAAGGACCTACCCCATTCAGAACCGGGGGAGATAAAAGATCGCTGAGCTGATTCTCATCCAAGTTGGAGCTCACGGAGTCGAAGGACCGACCTCTCCGGGGCAGCTCGATTCTGTTGGAGTACATGATGAAGAGGAGCGAACTTCACTCGACGGCAAGAGCAACTGGTGGCCGCGCCGTCCGCCTGACCGCTTCTGCTGCTTCTCTCGCTGCTGCTGAGCTATTTATGGGCAGGGGAAAGGCGGAGGGGGGTCCGGTCCGGGGCCAGGCTCCGATCTCTCGCCAAGCGAACCGGCGCAGGGCGGGGGCGGGGCGAGAGCGACGCCCCTCTCCATCTTCACGTGAATGTAAAGGAGGCATCATTCGCAAGACAAGAGCGGCCGTCCCATTCCCGCAATCCTGACGCTTAACACCTTGCCCTAGTGAGGTCTGCCCGCCTAGTACTAAGGCTACTGCTGTTCCACTCGATCCTTCACTCCTATCCAAGACGGCTGATGAATTCCCTTCTTTAATTTGTTGAACTTCTTGAATTGCCATTTTTTTTCCTTTCTGCCTTGTTGGGACTCAAGGGCTGAGCAAGAATGTGTCAGGCAGGCATTCCATTGGTGTGACTTCTTACTTGTGGTAGCAAGATTGGTCTACAGAGGAACTCTGTCTTGAAAGGGGGGAAACACACACACACACACCAGTTTGTTCTGTCATGAATAAGCTTGGTATGGGGGCTATGGTAAATGTTGGACTAGGAGCAAGGAGGCCCACATTCTAAACTATAGCCAACACAAAAGTTCTCAAGGGCATTTTGCAGTGGTTCCTCTCTTTCAACTCGGTCTACTCCACAGGGCTGTTGTTATAGGAAAAGTGGGGAAAGAAAAGATTTGGTGTGCCATCTGGAGCCCCTGAACAAAATGATGGGTATAAATGTAACAAATAAATAAATGCACACAAATTCACATTCGTAGTGAAATAAAAGCATTGCTTTCTTGCCATCTATTGATTGAACCAATCCCATTCCATTAGGCTTCTTTTGTGCTTCCTGTTTAATCCTTAGGACACAAATGAGAGTCAGCATGATGCAGTGGATCTTGGATTAAGAGAGGGACCCAGTTTCAAATTCATTTCTCCCGTGGAAGTTTAGAGGATGGTTTAATAGGACCTTTTTTTAAAAAAAAAAATCCATTCAATTGTGTCCATTCTCAGAGATTGCCTGCAGTGGTCCCTGCAGTTTTCTTGGCAAACTTTTTAGAACTGATGTGATCTTTCCTCCTCCAGAGGGCTGGGATAGGGTGACTGGCCCAAGGTGACCCAGCTGGCTTTGTACCTAAGTTGGGACTAGAACTCCCAATCTCCCTCTTTCTAGACAGGGTGACGCCTTAGTCACTATAGCAAACTGGGTCTTAGTGCATCTACTTTATCCCAAAACTATCTATTTCATACAGCATGGGGTGAACATAGATACTGGAAGACAGAGAGCTCAGTATACTATCTTGAGTACCTGGAAGAAAGACAGATTATCTAACAATAACACATTGTAGAAAAATTAGTAGCTACTATTACTCTCATAGGAGAACATTTGGATGGATTTGGGTTTAAATCTATGGAACCACTCAGCCAAGTAACTGAAAAATGATGACTTATCTAAGCAACCCACTGAACACCAGACATGAAACACAAGAAACTTTTCTTATGTCTCCATCCCATAATAATAATAATTGGTTCCATCTTTTTTCCCTCAGTTCCATCCCCTGAACTGTTATAATGCAAAGGTGATCATACGGATGAGTCAAAACTTGAAAGCCAAAAATATAATTTCAGCTCAGCTACTTGGAGAACATCCTGTTCTTGCATTAGAAAATGCACTTGCTGAAATAGAACTCAGTTGATCCTTGAAGCACATCTGAACTCCCTGACAAACAGGATGCAGAGATGCAGAAGCACTTACATGCACTGAAATTGCCTGGAATAGATCATGGAATGCGTATGTATTGTTCCGTAGGCATGAAGAAATTGCTTTACGAAATCCATTTGTATTCTCTTCTCTAAAAAATATGATTTTTTTCCTCACAGATGGAAAAAAAGAAGGAAAAGGGAGGGGGGAGGGAGGGAGGGAGGAAAGAAGGGAAGGAAGGAAGGAAGGAAGGAAGGAAGGAAGGAAGGAAGGAAGGAAGGAAGGAAGGAAGGAAGGAAGGAAGGAAGGATCTCATATCATTTTTTTGTTGTAGGATCAAGGCACTTATCAATGCACTTGCACATTGTTGTTCTTGTTTAATCATCAGCCAGTCAGCCTGCCTCTCTGCCTGTCTGCCTGCCCACTTCCCGCCTGCCCATCCATTTACCTGTCTTCTTAAATTATATATATATATATATGGTTGAGTCACCATTATCATATTTTCAGGCATCCCAAGTGGCTGGACAATTTCACCACCACAGAACAAAATTAGAAACTGCAGAGAAGAGTTTCTACTGCTTCTAGGTGCCCCACGTTCACTCAGTGTTGAAGCCCTGCTTCATAGTGGCCCCAATTCCTCTCAGGAAAACTTAAATATGTCCCCTGCATCCGAAGCCTTGTCATGTGGACAAATTGGGGATTCCTCAACGGAGAAATGGGGCAAGAAGAAAACAAAAACTCCAATCAGCAGTTTTAAGGTTTTTCTCCATCTTTCTCTTCTGTAGTTCTCCTTTCTTTAGAAGCAAGATTAGCATGAAAATCAATTTCCCGCCAAAATTGCCAATTTGTTATTTTAAGATATTGAAAGGAGAAACTAGAGCCAGAAATTACCTGTCAAGTGATTTCCCTCCCAAATTAGAGCAGCAATGTACCTAGCCTGACATTGTGTTCTTCCTGTTCAAAATTCAGGCATCCTTGAGTACCCATTGAAAGCTTTAATCCTTCAGGGGATACATACAGATAGCCTCAACTTATCTAATTCATTTAGCGGCTGAAGTTACAACAGCACCGAAAAAACTGACTTTTGACCATTTTTCACACTTACGACCGTTGCCACATCCTCATGGTCACATGATCAAAATTTGGCAACTGGCCCATGCTTATGACAGTGTCCCAGGTCATGTGACTATCTTTCTGACAAGCAAAATCAATGGGGAAGCCAGATTCACTCAACAACTCTGTAAGTAACTTAACAACTGCCGTGATTCACTTAACATCTATGGCAAGAAAGGTGATACAATGGGGCAAAACTCACTTAACAACTGTCTTGCTTAGCAATAGCAATTTTGGGCTCAACTGCAGTCTTTAGTCAAGGACTACCTGTATTTTCCCAGAAGCTTTTGGCACTGTTTCTCATCCTTTTTAATACCGCTGCCAGCTTATTTGCACTTTCTATCAAGCTTTCCATACCAGCATTAGTGAGTCATTTGCTGTTTAGTCTTCGTTTAAGCACTTTGATTAGAATCAAATACATAGAGAAAATCACTAGATAGGAATAAGGCAAATAGGAGGACATTCCACTGGCATTATCTTACCCAACTCGGAATACATTCAAAAATTGGAGCCTCGGCCATTTTTGTCCATATAGGTTCTGCCCAAGGCCAATACAGACTTGGAACAGCATAACAAAAGAATTGCTTGCATATAATTGCAAGCCAAGCATTTCACTGAATACAGGTAGTCCTCAACTTACAGCAGTTCATTTAGTGACCGTTCCAAGTTACAACAACACTGATAAAAGTGGCTTATGACTGTTTTTCACATTTACAACCACTGCAGCAACCCCAAGGTCAGGTGATCAAAATTCAGACACTTGGCAATTGACTCACATTTATGACGGTTGCAGTGTCCCAGGGTCACGTGATCCTCTTTTGTGAGCTTCTGACAAACAAAGTCAATGGGGAAACTAGATTCACTTAAACAACAGTGTTACTAACTTAATAACTGCAGTCATTCAGTTAACAACTGTGGCAGGAGAGGTCATAAAATGGGGCAAAATTCTCTTAACAACTGTCTCACTTAGCAACAGAAATTTTGGGCTCAATTGTGGTTGTAAGTCAAGGACCACCTACAATCACTTCTGGGAGAAGTGGAATCGGCATATGTGATCTAGAATAAAGCATCACATTAACATGTTAATGGTTTGTACAGGTGAAAGATAGGAACCCCTTTCTCAGGATGACAAGCTATTTTGTTATTACAGGTAGTTCTCAACTTATGACGGTCATTTAATGACCATTCCAAGTTACAATGGCCTTGGAAAGGGGGCTTTATAGCCCATAAAGCACTTCAGCCATCTTATCTGCCTTATGACTAATTTCCAATTGTCCCATTTGCAATCTTCTCTGCTGGCTTCTCCAGAAAGTCAGTGTCTCTGCTTGCCCTCTTGTCTCCGGGGAATGGCTGAAAGAGCCTACCAAGCAGCAGGGAGGAGAAACAAAGCTAAAATCCCAAAGATCACAGCTCCATTCCTGCAACCCACTGGAGCAATTGTTTCTACACGTGGAGGGGAAATAAGCTTGGCAGGCAGCTCTTTCTCTATATCTGCTTTATGACCTGAGAGATCACTTAGCAACCACAACTGGAAGCACCGGAATTGTGATAGTAGAAAAAAGCAGTCATGTGGGCACCTCGCTTAATGATCACTTTTCTCAATGGCCAAGATTCCAGTCCTCAATTGTGCCCATAAGGTGAAGACTACCTGTAACTACTGGTAGTAAATAGATCACCTACAAACCTGGCCCAGGAACAGGTTTTGATGAACATGTCATAATCATATTCATCAGGTAATTTGAAAGTCTGTAAGAAGACATACAGCTTACAGATCATATATTTTAATAATCTAAAAGGTTTTCACATTAGAAACTGGGGTGTATGTGAAAAGAGAGAGACAGAGATTTCTGTAGTAGATGAATGCATCGCAGCTATTGCCTGTGCAAACAGAAAGAAAGACACCTGACTCTTATAGTGTTTAGAAGGAGCTGTTCTTTTTTTTCTGGGTTCTGAAATTGTTTCTCAGTCGTCATTGATTGCAATCAACCTAATCAGTGTTCTGAGCAAACTTCAATTTATATATTATGAGATCACTGTACTAATAATATAAGGTAATGAATCTGTGGAAAGTAATTTATTCTATCAGTAAATGTTTTGTGTGTATAAAAGTCATTACTCTGTATCCACCAATTTATTCTCCCTTTGCGTGATTTGCTTCCGTTTTCTTTAAATATTAATTTTGCTTCCTTTTCCTTTAAATACGGTCATGTCAACAGTGAAAAAATAAGGCTCAATCAGATGCAATGTTTGCTCGTTGATATGAAAATGAAGAGCAAACTAGTTACCTATTACAGCAAACAACTGTAATCCTAAGGGCATATCCTGCTACGTAGAATATTCTGCCACTCACTTTGAAGCTAATTGGTTGGCCAGTTGGATGAACAAAACAGTAGACTTCTGCAGCCTGTTGTTTCCAAGATGTTTAAGACTTCATTTCCCATATTCCCCAACCAGAGGCCATGGTGTGTTGAAATCCAACACACCTGAATAGTACCAGGTTGAGAAAAGCTGGTAAAGAAAATGAGATGAGATATGTCCTCTTAGTCCTTGAATCAAATTAATACAGCTAAAAGGTATTCCTTGTAAGCATGTTGGATCACTAAATAAATATTAGCCATGCATGGGGGAAGATTATGAAGGGAAGAGAATTTCAGGCCCTTAGTGTATTGCTGAAAATGTATATTTCACAGAAGCATGAACATGTAAGGTTACATGTTGTTGTTGTTAAGATTTATATAGCATTTGATTCAAAATGAGTCTTGGGCAGTTCACAAGTACAAACTTAAAAAAACAAGGAAAAATACAATAATAGACAAATTAAAGAACAGGGGGCAAAGATGACAAACAGTAACAAAAAAATATCCAAGAGAGGCTTCATTCCCCTCATGTAAAGAGCCAGGTCTTCAAGGCCCTTTGAAACACCATTCATGTGGGAGTCATCTGGGGAAGATACTTCACCCCAGAGGGTAAGTGCTGCTATGGAAATGTGTGCTTCCTGATAAATGACATTGCTTGATTGAAAGAATCCGGAACATGCCAACCCTGCAGATTGAATTGGCTGGGCCCATATTACATGAGACAAGTATTATGATCATTATTATTTTTTAAAAAGAAGTCTTCATAATAAGTAAGATTGTTTAAAGAGAAAGCAGGCGTCTTTTAGGGAGTGTACCCCAGGCATGCCAGTAAATCCCTCTCCAGTAATATAGACCCACACTCATAAAGCACATGATTCAAGGAAAAAGGGTAGATAAATACATAGCTTTATTGCAGATCCCAAGCAATTCTCATGTCAATCAAAATCAGTTTCTACTGGGTCTAGGAATCTAGTTCATATATGTCTCAGGGTTCAGATCCAGAGTTTTATTCACCTGTTCCTCCCACTTGCTGCCTGCTTCTTACACTGGACAATTGATGGCACAAAGCTGTGTTTACAAAAGAGGTTTGACACCTCCTTCTGTAACCTATCTCTACAAAACAAACCTTGTTTTCTGCCTTGCCAGCTCCATTTTTCATGCCACATTTTCTTTTAAATTAAAGTTATTTGACATACTTAATTCACAGATTGGTTTATGAATAATCATATGTTATTAAAAATTGGGAAGATGTTTCTTAAATGGTACTTTTGATTGAGATTCTCACATTGCTAAGCCACAGTTTGGTTTCACTGTGGTTTGCTGAACAAGTCAAAGAAGTCTGATTCACACATAATATTAAACCATAAACCATGGCTTACAAATTGTAACAATGTAGATAATTCACACATTATTGCTATCTCAAAATAAAACAAGCTATGTTACAGTTTGTACAATGAATCAATCTAAGTATTATTTGGGGAGGAAAAAAAGCCATTAGCATATATGATATATATTTTCAGCCAGAATAGGGAGGTTGTTTTCTACCATAGAAACATTCTTGAGCACAATCCACCCACGTTTGGTTAAAAAAAAACCCATTGACTTCATGGGATTTGTTTAAAAGCTATCAAACAGAATCCCTAGAGTATCTTCAAACATGATCTGGCACTCACCTAGTAGAGACCATCCCATAAACAGCGAAAATTGCTTTTGAAATTGAGTTTTGAGAGTGGTGAGAGGTAATGCAAGGCCTTGTTAAAATTTATATTTTTAAAACCATAATAATATTCATTCAAATAACACCTGATTAAAAAAAGATAGTTTTAAATAAAATTCAATGACACAATTTGTTTATTAAATTTATGTACTGCCCATCTTGTCTGGAGGCATCTAGAAGCAACAATAAACAGAAAGCAGGAAAAAATTATGAAATTCACACACATACACAAAACCCCTAGTGGGAAAGTATCATCTTACTATGCATCAGAAAAGAAAGGAAGGAGATGCTAGATACTGTCTCTTGAGCAGTGCACTTCTCTATCTAATTGATCTCCCAAAGTTAGAGCTTTCACCTCAGCTAGTAATTTCTATTCTCTATATAAATTCATTTCATCCCCTGCATTTTTATAAAGCACTACTGTTGTAGACCATCAGCCTTGAGAATCCTCACACTAATACAGTCTTTCTAGAATCTGGGTCAGCTACCTGATCCCTCTGAGGGAAAACAAATTTCTTTTACATGTGTGTCAGTTGGGAAACAGGATTTGGTCATAACCCACAACTAACACCCTTCTTGAGGTGGTTCAGTAGCTTTGCTTCTAATTACATTAGCCTTGATACTCTCATGTGAAAAGCTTCCTTTCTTACCTCCTTATCCAAAATGTCATGATTTAGCTGCAGAAGGAATATCATTGCTGACTCTTGAGCCACGGAAAGACCTTGATAGCCTAGAGTTTATTAAGCAAAGCTCATTTACACAACAGAACACTTTAGCCATTGTACATTGAGAGATTTCTGCACTTAGTATCAGTAACCCAATAGCAATTTTTTAGTAAGTTGGAAAATAAACTTCAATTAGGGTTAGGAAACTGCCTTGGCCAATTTAGCTCAGTATTGTTAACTGTGACAGTCAGTCTCAGACAGAAGTTTCCCCTATACAGTAATGTAATCTTTGATCCATTCAACGACAGAGATTGATTCCGATTCCTCCAGCGTACAAAGCATGTATTCTAACCCACTGAACTCATGAAATTCCTCTGAAATTTATTAAAAATGTATGTGGTTTAGGAACATTGTACAACTACCAAGTCCTCATTCCAATTTCCATTTTCCATATCATACTCTCGAGCTTCACTCAAGCATAGAATAGAGCTACATGTTGCTAGTACCTTCTATGTCTGATCAAAGCTGAATTATAACATCAGGTTACAATAAATACAAATTTGTGTAGATATTCTTGAGATCTTTTATAACTCCTGTTTTGCCCTGGTCCTTAGACAGATGGGATCTCTTCCAAGTAATTCCTTCATACATACATTTATAAAGTTATAACTGCAAAACAACATATTTAGCATAGCAGATAGCCTGGCCCAGAAATGATCTCTGTAACATCCCTCTAATGCAGGGGTGTCAAACTCACGATGACATGTTGTCATCGCATGACGTATCGTGACTTTTTCCCCTTTCGCTAAACCGGGGTTGGGGCGTGGCCA
>JANHJO010006362.1:4643-16703 GCA_032468235.1 Pseudoxyrhopus heterurus | reverse complement strand
TGCACGGCATAGCTCATAGCTTCACTGAGCTATGCAAGCCCCTTCACCACGACAAGGCAGTGATCCTTGAAGGGGTATGAACATGTAGGCATGTTTATATATAAATTATGCCATTTTGTGTTATTTCAGTAAATAAAGCAGCATACAAATTGAAAAACAAAATGCAACATAATAAAAGTGGAAGTTTGGGGTTGTGAATCTAAATTATTTGCAGTAAATGTATGATGCATTAACTGTATTATGAAGTATATACCAAACTGAAAATTAATGTTATCAAGAACCAAGATAATTGTGTTTGACATGAAAAAAAATGTATTGAATAATTGCCTTAATTGGAAAAAAGCAAGTTCTTCCATTTTTGTATGTTGCCAGAATGTTTTTTTCTTTTTTCTTTTGCAATTTCTAGTGGAAAGGAATGGGTAATATGTGTTCTTTGTGAGAAATGAATGTTTTGTGGAAAGAAAGCAAAATGTTCACTTTGTTGTGAGGGAGGAAGCAAAGATAGTTGTACCCTACATTGTGTTGCTACCCACTAAATGCAGTAGAAGTAGCTTAGTTCAGAAGCCTTTGTGTGAAAGCAAGTGGAAATGGATTAGATAGGAATGGATGATGAGTGACTGTAGCCTGAATATAAAAGTAGGTGATCATTATGGAAAAAAACATTCAGTGGTTTGGTTAATTAAACTGCAGAATACCAATAGAAAAGAGAAAAATGGAAAAAAAAGAGAAAAAAAAGTCTGAAAAATGCTATGTTTGGATGGAATTGATAAAAAGATAAGTATTTATATTTTGATTTTTAAGGAGAAAAGAACTGACTGAAGGACTGGAATCAGAAATACATAAAAAGTTTAAATATTTATAAATACAGTATATCAATTGGAGTACAAGAATGTAGAAGTTAGAAACTAAATATTTATTTATAATGTTTTAGTGGAGCTTTGGGTACTCAGAGATTCAAACTATTAAAATAATTCAATGTACTTTGTTTCATAGGTTAATGTCTTATCAATGAAGCATCAAGCATTTGGTAAGTCCTTTGTCCATTTACTTTGTCCTTGTCCATTTACTGATATTGTATTTCAGTATCAATTATGTATTTTTTTCCTTTTCCTTCCCCTTTTCCTTTTTCCCTTTTCCCTTCTTCTAAAAATATTAATAAATTAAAAAATAGAAAACATATTTAAACATTAAAGGTGATGTATGGTGTATGTCCTTAGTGGAAATAAGAATAGTTTCTAAGGACAGAAAGTTATGAAATAGTTAAACAGAGTTATAATAAGTATCAATAGAGTGAACTAGATTTGTCTATATTTTCTTTTCTTTTACCGCCTGCCTTTAGTTTTTTTGGTTTACTTATTCCCTTTTTACACTTTGCATAACTTTGCTTAACTCAAAAGGGAATTGTTTGATGGCTATGTTTATATGTATGTTTTTGGATGCCTGTTTCACAAATGAGCACTTCCTTTGTGAAAATGCAGAAGCTGCTATCAAATTCTGCTTCATCTATATATCAGTGCAACTCTGGAATCTTTTGGCATATGTTGTTATAAAAAAATATTTATACAAGAGTTTATTCAATGTGCCATGCATAACTGTTTATTTACCTTTGCTTTCCCAGCTCCAGTATGCATTCTGCCTCTCAAACCCTAAAGGAATAGATCCAACCATTATATCATATAAGGATTATGCTTTTCATTTGCTTAAGAATGTGCCATCAACCACTGTACAACACAGGCTACAAAGTTGAATTAGTGTACTGTAATCTGGGGAAAAAAACCTTCTAGTATCTAGACAGCCCAGGGAAACAGCTGCCCTGTTAATAGTTATTAACAGTTGTTGTAACTTTCCACATAGTAATATCCTGTAGGAAGGATGCATAGAAATTGACCCACACAATTCCTGTGACAGTTACCTCCTTTCACTTAACTTTTTCCTTTCCCACCTTCCTGTCTTCCTGAGGAAGCCATGTGATATCCTGACTACCCACTCACTAATACTCTATAAAAGGAATTCCCTTGTAACCATGTCCTACCTACCTACCTATCACTCTTATTCCTGATAGCTATTCGTGCTGATTGCTATACTAATAAAGATCAACATATTGATGACATCTCTGGCATTCCTAGTGTGCTGTTACTTTGGGGGCACAATGCCACCTTCCTCAATCTGACATGCCCTCATTCTGCCCCCATTCTAATTCAGGGTCTCTTAGAGCACATGCTCTAATATGTTTTCCTCTGTTCATGTATATTTTGCTTAGATGCTTTTGGATTATTTTTCTTTAACCCAATTGAAAAGATTTTTTTCCAGAAGGTAGGACAACATTATTAAAATAGGTGTGTGTTACAGAGTTCTTGCACTTACTTTAGTACAGAGAAATTAAGGAAAGTACATAGGTATCTAACTTTCATTGCCCAGAGATTCTTCTAGCAGCCTACGGGTTCCCTTTCTTCCCATACTTGTATTCAACTTGAAAAGAAAGGAGTCTTTTTCAGATTAGAAATAAGGAAAGATAGGGGGACTGCAGAAGGATGGACTAACATGTGAAAGAAAACAGTAACTTCAGTGTCTTCAGCTACCTTGCAGTACAAAAAAAAAAAGCACTACTTATAAAATTAGATAAAACAGCACCATCTATAGGGGGGTTGTTGAAGAAGTCAAAATGTCACCAACAATTGTGTGGTCATGGCTGCCATCTTGACTTTTTTTTTGACTCAGTTAAAGAGACACCCCTGAGTACAGAGCCTAGTGAAGAAACATTTCCGGAAATTCCAAGACAGATTTCAACTCAGTACTAATATGAACACAACAAATCTATTTACACACATTGCTCTCCTGAATGGTCATTCTTATACTATCAATATAAGCTGGAAAGAAGCATTTGTTTTATTGTGTGACCAATAACATTCCTGAAAAGTGGTAGTAGTAATTGTTTTAACTCATGAAGGAAGGAAGCTTCTATTTTCCTTGGGAGTGTTATTTAACTTTCCTGTCTTCAACTGCAATCTCAAGGCATTTATTGACATTAGAAAAAAGCTCCCATTTGGTGTTCAACTGGCATATATGTCTCTGGGAAGTGTTACTCAACAATCACATCCAATGCTTGTTAGTTCCTCAGTTAAGTGTTCCTGAAGGATTTGTTTTCTCTTAGCTACTTCAAATACAGATTGAACTGGTTGTTTAACGTTCATCTTAAGTAAAAAGAAAGGATGTTAATCTTCTATAACAAAGCAATATTTATTTATCTGCAGTCCTTAGACAAGGTGGCTGGGGAATTCTGGAAGTTGAACTCCACACATCTTCAAGTTCTCAAGGTTGAGAAACACTGCCTTATTGATCCATGTGGTGAAAATAGAATGGATGATTCTAACCTTTCCAGTAATCCCATTCTCAGTTGCAGTAATTAAAAAGACAGAACTGGAAATTGGGTTAATTTCCAGCAGGATTTCCTGGCCTACCTTCAATGATTTAGGGCTTATCTTGATTATATGAATATCCTTTTGTGCAATAAATCTTCTAATTTACAATAGTTAAATATCTTCTTTATGTGAGTCACATCTTGAACCTTTTCCACATCTAGACACTTAACAAAGGTACCCTCTAATTTAATCATTACTGTCTTACATTATTTCATCATTCCTCGCTGACCAGATAGGAAATAGCCATGAGTTTTATGACCAAGAGCTTGGCTTTTTAGGACATTCAGTCTCCTGATCTTATGCCTTCCTTTTTATTGGAGGGTTGTGTGTAAACCTGCCCTGCATTTTACAGGGTTTTGGTGTTCATGCAACTTGGCAGGCCAGGGGAGAATAATTTAATCCAAGATTATTCTGGGGGTCTCCTACCTCCTGTTGACTAAATTTTGATGTTACCCTAATCCTGCCATTGAAATGTAAGGATAAAAACACAGCTTACACTATATGTTATATTAAATACAAATCTCTTAAAACTGATGGTTAATATGTACATAAAACAGGTGTATTGAGATACCATTAAAAACTGATACAATTATTATTAGTTATGTTTTCATGGGGGGGGGAAATCTTCATTCAACATAGAGAACATTTTTCTGAAAAAGGAGAAGGAATGCCAGTTAAGGTAGGGGAAAGACTTTTGCAAAGAATCAGTAAGAACTAGTAAGGATTTCCCGCAAAGTCTAAAACTAGGCTTGGTTTAGAAATGATGCAGAGCCTCTTATAGTGAAGTGATATTTAACATATACGATGTGATAAGGAGGTTTAGTCTTTAATCCATCAGAAGAGATGAGAAAGTTTCTCCTGAATTCCAGTTCCACACTTCTGCAAACTAAAAAGTGAAAACTTGTTATGGATGATTGAAATGAATTCCAGTCACCTTTTACTGTAAGTGCTTTGTAAAATGTATATATGTATGTATACACATCCATTTCCAAGAGAACCTCTTGCACATAATTTTTATTATTGTGCCCCCCCAAATATGGGAAAGATAAGATCAATTGCTTTTTCTTATTCTTTACCAGATCAATATGTTGTTAGTTTCCATGTATACAGTGTGATTATAGTAACAATTACTCATTTGAGTTTATTGTTTTGTATTCAGCTGTTTGTTTACATTTTAGTCCTATTGCCCATTCATATAAGTTATGAACATTGTTCGTTCACATGTATTATTAATGTTACCACAGGATTTATGACTCTAAATATTTATAGTCATTGTACATTGTAAAATTTTTCATTGGAAAATAGTTTGTGAGTGTTTTACTTTGAAAAACTCAGCCTACAAGTGTTTACTTAATTTAATTAACTAAAGTAATTCAAACAAACTTAGTTCATTCCTAGTGGCAATTCTTAAATGATAACTTGGAACTGACATACACAAAACTTGTTTAGTATTTTATTGATATCCTTATACATTTTTGTACTTTTCTTCATACTGAGTAATAAAAGCACAATGAAGGAAAGGCAGCTGTGTCTAATGCAGCACCAGAATGCCTTAAGTCAGAACCTGAATCCTGACAAGATAATGTTGGTGGTTATGGGGATGATATTTTCCAACAGCCTTTCGTGACTTTTGGAGTTGCTTCTATGTTTTAATGAGCAGTTTATTTTCTAAATGACTGTTTTCTATCAATACATGCTTTCGAACTGCTAGGTTGGCAGAAGCTGGGACAAGCAACTAGGGGATTCGAACCACCAAACTGCCGCCCTTTCCGATCGACAAGCTCAGCGTCTTACCCACTGAGCCACCGCGTCCCAGCAATGAAACACTTACGAACATTATAAAAAGGAGCTAAATCTAACATTCAGTGGTAAAACTATCACTGAAACTCCTGGAAAATAAACAACAAGGAAGTTATATTAACTTTATTAAACATCAGGTTAGGTAAAAAAACTGAACATGATTCCAGATTTTTGTTAATATCAAAATGCTTACAAAGTAATACTGAGAGTGCTTGTTAATCATTTCTTGTAAAAATAGAAGACAGAAGACATATTCCAAAAATAATTTTGAAGATAGAGTGCAGTGCAAAATATAAGTACTATTTCATGAACTCCTTGTGCATCTAAATCAGTCTTAAAACAAACTTGAGGTAGTACTCATTTATACAACAGAGTGAGCCCAGATTTCAAGGGTTAAACAGTGTGGCTTTAGCCTACCCCCTGGTTCCATCAAAAACCTTCCCAAAATAAAACAATAAGCTACTATGCGTTTATGGAGAGGAAACATAAGATCAGCCTTTGCATGTGGGAATGGGATTCTTTGGATTGTGGCCTACAATTATCAGTCTTATTTAACACTCTGTAACAAATTTTTCTTTTGCTGTATTCAACTTAAGAGAAAGACAGACATTTCTGCACGCTTTCTACCCTGAAACACATGAATAAGTAGGAGCATGAAATGTATGTCCTTGAAATGTTGTAAACTAGACAATAAAAATGGTGCAATTCTAATTCGATTTAACAAAATGCAAGACTAATGATAAATTTATGATTACTCTTTCCCAGCTACCAAGACCAAAAAAATTTAGTACAGTAGTACATGGTCCATGCCATGGATCATACATCAGCATAATTTAGATGCTTATTCAAACCATTGTACGTGCATAAAATAAAAAACACAATCAGATGCAAGATAAGAAAGTTTCATTTATCTACCAGGAATGTCTTCAATTTCTTGAAAATTGAAGTAAAACAGTCCCCCTCTTTCAGACATGTTTTTAGAAAAATATGGGTATTTTTTCCTCACTCTATTCCACAGTGAATTGTATCAATTCACTAAATGCTGAAATAGGCAAGTTTTAAATACATGTAAGTTACATGAATATCTGTTTGGAATTATATATTAGTATTGCTGCTTAATTCTATTCTTTCATTTTTTAATGTAACTAGTAAAGTTTCACAATATTTTTACATATGTGGAATGTTAGATACAATCATACAGTGCTTAACTAAACAATGCACCATGCCAAATATTTCAGCTTAATTCAGAAAGTACATCTTGATTTTTTAATGATAAAGTATTTGTAATTATATTCATTTGCAAGCTGTTTTATTAAAAAAATCCAAAAATTTTGACAGAAAAGTTGTTAAATATTTCATTCTTTTAGTATAACCACATTTAACACTTAGTACATATATAATACATAAGAATAAAGAATTTCATCTTCATGCCTGTCCCATTAGTTGAAAAAATATTTTGCATATAAATGATTTTCCATCTTTTTGGTGATAATGTCATGCAACACAACACTTATAAATAATTGGGAATATACTCTAATATTGAACAGACATCTAATACAAAAACCAAAGCTTTATTATATTCATTACTGCACCTTTTCTATACAGGAAGGTTTTTCTTTAAAATGATGCAATGTAAGAAAAATGGTGCTTATCATTATCTTTACGATCCAAGGTGCTTTTATGCTTGTTGGGACCACAGAAATCGGTCACATCTTTCTAGCATAGACTGGATCAGGGCTCTGCCAACAGAAGTGAAGAATAAAAAAACAATGGTAAAGAAATAAGTTATTTCATCAAGCTAATTGACTCAGAAATATAACATACTTGTCACTACCACAGCTTCAACTTTTTATGAGCTTGTAAGACTTATTATCTTTGATAAACTAAATAAAATAAAAATCCTCATTCAAAATAAATTTTTAAAAACTCTCAAAAGAAAATGCACAAAACAAAACTACCTTAATTTTCTTCAAGAGAGATGTATTTATTTAATCTAGTTTTAAGAAACTATAGCCAGGAAAGGGAAGTTTCCATATTTTGTTTAATATGAAAGGAAGAAACTCAGTATTACATCAAATACAGTAGAGTATCTTGGAACTCTTTACAAAGTATGGGCATTGGATTTGAGAATTTTTATAGTGAGTCATCAGAAGCAGTCTATAATAGTAATGGTTAAATATAACATTAACTTTTAAAAATGACGTATCAGTCAAAATCTTTCAAGACTGATGGAGGAGCTGCTACCTATTACACCTCTGGTGACAATACCCATTTAAATATTAACTTTGATCAAATATTTTTCAGAAAATTGGGGAATCACACAAAATTTCCCAAAACATAAATCATAAATTTATAAACAGTTTAGAGTTGTTGAGGGTTGAGTTATTTTGATTGACAGATTTATTATACTGAAATCCTGGAAAACTTTCTTTTGATCGATGCTCTTAAAAGTGTAGGAAAAATTCTAATGGAAAAAAAATGCCACAACAGAAAAAAGCACAAAAGAGACTTGAATTCTTTAATTATGTATTGTTTATTCAAATTTGCTCTCCATTTTTAATTGTTCAGTCTAATGCGCTATGTTTGCATTTTTGGATAGAAATATTGAATATGAAAATGTAATAGTTGTATATTTGTCTTTAAAAGAAAAATGCTCATGCAACCAAATAGTTCTTTCAAGTTTTGCTTTTGTATTTTATTATTATTTCATGTTGATGTTCTATTTGTCAGGAAAAAAAATCATAGTACCAAAACCACTGAAATCATGGTATTTAAGAAAATTGATTGTGAAGCATTGTAACTCTGTTCACATTTCTAAATCGTAATATAGCATTCTGGATACAGTCTGTAAGAAACAATTCTCATAACACTTACCTTTGCCGTTTTTCAGCAATTCTTAGTATCTCACAAATCTTGGCAAATCTTTCTGATAATTCAGCTACCAAATCACATTCCTCTAAAATCTGCAAAGAGTGATCTGGACCAATTATTCTGGCTGCAAGGAGTGCAACATTTTCAACAGTAACAGAATTTGACCATTCAGGAGTACCATTAGTAACAGCTGTGTCCCTTTGTGAAACATGGATGTTGTGATGACTCTTCACGAGGCAAAGAAGGAACTTCCATTCTTCTATTGTCTTCGGAACGGTTCCTAAATACAGATTTTATTTATGGAAAAAGTTATTTATAGCAAATCACTTATTTTACTTGATATGCAGCAAATACCTTAGTACAGCTACGCATTATGGGACATTTCTCTCACTAAATTCTGATCTAGCCAGCAGTCAATGGATTTATAAAGTCCAACACACATCAGTGGAAGATACAAAGCCATACTAGTAACATATTACCCTATACATCCTATCCAGTGTATAGGATAAGATGGAATATGTTCAATTTCATTTTGCATTTATTCAAAATGAATAAATTCAAAGCATAGTGGCTGCTTTTACTTGTTGAAAATTGGAAGGAGAGATTAAAATGAATTTGTTCACAATTTCCAAGTAACATGGAAGATACACAGGTAGTCCTTAACTTATGATCACAATTAAGCCCAAAATTTCTGTTGTTAAGTGAGTTTTGTCCGCATTTACAACATTTCTTCCCACAGTTGTTAAATGAATCACTGTAGTTAAGTTAGTAACATAGTTGTTACAACCTTCTCAGGACTACCTGCATCCATAAAGGAAGACAAAAAAGTGATTAAAAGAATAATATTTTGATACCTCTAGTGGCTATTGCTATTGCTGTAGAATCCTTTCCACTGACAAAGAAGGAATTCTACAGTGAGAAGTCTGGAGACGTTTGGGTTTTTCTCAGTAATTTCGGGTGATATTAGATTGTCAAGGATACATTAAATCCTACATTCTTAATATTTCCTCAACTTACATCATAAACAGAATGGAATGAATGTTGACTAAGTAAAAGGAGAACACTAAATGTAACTTTGTTTTAATACTGGAGTCTGGAGGGAAGAATGGCAGAAAGGGACATCATTACCAATTACCACTACTCAACATCTGCAGCCATCAAATGATCTGATTTGATTTCTATAGCTGCCCATTTCAACAAGTGCCTTTGGGCCAGTTTTTAGGAAATCATAATACTCTGACTCTAATTATATGGATATAACAAATCTAAAACAAAACTAAATATAATAGATTTTCAAAATCCACAAATTACTTTTTAATTACTTTATAGCAGAACTATATTTTTTAAAAATCACATGTGCAAAATTTATGTTCTAATGTCTCCTTATATAGAATTCCAACATGAAAGGTTTTTTGTTACATGAAACTTTTATTTCAGAGTTAATTAAATTAAAGTGTGTGCCTTTGATACTTAATATTCATGATTGATTCTTAAACTAACCATCTTTAGTGTTCAACAACTCCATGTCATCCAAATGAACAATTTTTGTAAATACTTCTGATCTTCTATCCAACTCCAAACAGAGTGAAAGATATCCAGGCCAGAAGCTATAACAGTAAAATGAAATATTAAAGCTCTAAATTGACATTCTCAACTTAAATAACTAGTTGAAGTAATTTATTTCTAATTTATGGAATGTATCTAATTTATGGAAATCATCTAGAGAAAATTTACATAAGGATAAAAAGATGGGAACAGTATCATCATGGGAGTTTATTACAAATTGGACAGACAGAAGACATGAAGACTGTGCCAGATGATCAAGCTTTCAAATATGCAGTATTCCATTTTTACTGACATCTGAAAATCTATTCTGCCACAAGGCAGAGGTCTCAACATTTTTCAGAAGATAGAAAAAGGAATAAAGGTCTGTTATCTTCAATGAAATCCTTACCAACAGAGGAATTGGTTGAATAAATAAAGATGACAAAAATGACCATGTTCATAATATCAAGGGGAGGAATAGAGAGTCAGATTTGTATATTGGATTTCAGAAGACTGCAGTTTGATGAACTTAGAAGGTAAGTAAAATCTAGTGGCTTGAAATCTTGAAGGGGAAGTGTCCAGAAAGGATATGTTACTAAAAGTGTAAATGCAAACCATTCCCACTAGAAAGGAAAACAGGAAAATCTAAAGAGACAAGTATGGATACAGTAAGAGGCTTCTAAAACATTGTAAAGAAAAAGAGACATGTCTAGGAAATGGAAGGAGGGGCATATAAGAAAGAATACAAAATAGTTGCCAGAAACCATGGAAATTCCATCAAAAAGACTAAATAAGAAATTGGGATGAGCCTTGGGAGAAATGGATGCTAGCTTTTGATCTCCAAGATGGCAACTCAAGAGACTGAGCATTGCACAATACTGACCGTCTCCTTTGTAAATAGGCATCATTTTAAACATTGATGATGCTGATGATCACATGTTAAGGAACGTTTTAGATCAGAAATTATTTTGTAATTTCCTGAAGAGAACTATACTTTGGAGTTTTATCCATGTTGTTGCAGATAATTTGCAGCCTTGGAAAATTTCCTTTTTTCGCTGTATTGGTCATAACTCATGACCTTCCTGAGGCAAGCTGAATTGTATATAGTACAGGTGGGGACAGGGACAGTTCCTTTAAAGAAAAAAACAAGGAAATCCAAGAGAGTGAAAATGCCCCTCTTTATGTAAGGAATAAACTGACTAGCTATAACAGGAAACGACTTAAAGCATGTACACTTTATAAGTAAACTATAACTATCTTTATAAAAAGAACAGGCCGAACTAGATGCTTTCTTCCAAAAACATATTTCTATTAATAGTACATTTTTGAGTGATTCAATAGAGAAAAAATATCTCAAAGTTCATCATCAGTTTAAGAAATTGGGGTACAATGTAGTCCAAATATTAGACCCAACTGAAAGAAAACAAAGCTGAGAATCATTCATATTTAAATTTTTCAGGGTTATATTTTTTACAGGTAAATTTAATTCAATTTTCAAATTTAAGTAGCAAATTACTGTATATAATTCAATAATATTTCCTTCCTTATTCAGATGCATCCTGAGAAAATGTATGTGGTCATTAAAAGTTGACACATGGTTACACAAAATCTATTCACCAACCATAATCAAGATTTCCATGTATCACCAGCCACAAATGAAATTCTAGCAATGGCAATCATGGGCTGAACTAATAAATTGATTTTAAAAAATCTACCAAGGAGGATGGAGGAGAGAGGAAGAAAGACAAGTTTGTTTTATGTGATAGGTAAAGCAGACAGATAATATCAGATGTATCAGAACGTTTTTAAGAATGCAGAACACACAGAAGCAAATTAGTTACCATTAGAACACAAATATATACGGAGAATGGTTGTGCTCAATAATAATGCATATCATACACTGAAACTGAACTATGTGAAGGGATAAATTAGGAAAAAGGACAAAACAAAAATACATACATATGATTAAAATGAAGTTTTTTCAAGAATACTTTAAGAAAATATTACCCATTGCTTTGACATATATCAGTCATTTTCTCCTTCCTGACAACATCAGTCGGAAGATTAAGCAAAAGTACAATCAGTTGATTATACCCCCAAGTAAACAAATGTGAATGTGGCCTGAAAACAATAATTGAAAATTACATTAGTTTTTTTTGTAAAGAAGGCTCAATAAACAATTGTAATCACAATCTACACTGACAATATCTGTTTGTTGATAGTTTTAATACCCTGCTCTAATCAGAAGACAGGTGGATTACAGTGAAATAGGGACATGTTGGCTGCTTTTGAAATGCCAAGAGAGGAAGCTACCACATTTTCCTGACTCCTGCTATCTATATCACCAGGGAGTATAAATACTATTAATACATAATATCAATATTAATAGAGGAAATATTTTTTACTACCATTAACCAGATAAAAT
>JANHJO010006361.1:16684-32391 GCA_032468235.1 Pseudoxyrhopus heterurus | reverse complement strand
TAGTGATAGCCCAATGCAAAATAAAATCTGCATCTGGATGTAAACAAATAACTGGTTTGGAAATAATATTGTAGTTATGAACCATGTTGATCAGAAACACAATTTGTTTGAATCACAAGCAACATTACAACAACTTTATTCAACCAATTTTGGCCATGCTTAGGAAATCCACACTTTTTCAGTGTGGGAAAATGATACTAACTTATTTATAGCATTAAAACTTCCACATATGGTGAGACTCTCAAGTCCCAAAATTTCAGTGAAGAATTGTCCAAGCCAACTTGGACAGTCTCAAAGTAGAGAAGAGTGCTCTGCAGATATTAGAAAGAAAACATAGATATTGCAAATGAAGTATTTTGATGAAGAAAAGTTTAGTAAATTTTATTGTATTATTATTCAACAGAAGTTACAATTGCTATATGGAAATACAAATCAGAACATAATGAAATATTAACATTGCTTTTATTGCAGTCATTTTATAACATTTTATCTTAGTATATTCATCCTGCATCCATTTGTTTGATGAGAAATTCGATGTTGGTTAAGAATTCCCAGGAGTATAGAATATTTAACTCCAAGGGATTGCTGGACAATAACTTGGAGCGCCTCCAGTTAATAGCCTTGATTTTATTTGGCTTAGAGATTTGGGATTCCATTGGGTATGATTCAGTTCAAGATTCATCAGTAACCCAATTCAATTCAAACTGATTAAAAATTCCACTGAAAAAGGTTTTGGTTGTAGACCATGATACCGAAACTTCAAAGCATATTAAATCTGATCACTGTTTGGCAAAATGAAATGAAAGTAGCAAGGAAGGTAGACTTTTTGGATAACTTTAATTTTTTCAAGTTTCAGTTGAAGACTTTCAAGCAAGTGGTTTTCCAAAATGCTAGTATAAATACTCCACCATCACTGAAAAAAATGTGGATTTCCTAAGCATGGCCAAGAATTCAGCCACTACTTCAGGCCACAATGGACTGAACAAAATATACATTAATTTATGGGAAGAGTGGGAAGAAAATGCTATTCATTTGAGTTCCTAAGGTCAGAAGAGCCAATAACACCCTCATATTACCAATGGGAAATCAACTTTTTATTTAGTCTTATTTATGTGGTAGCCATTCACTCATTGCCAGAAGACTTAAAGCTCAGTAATACAGAATTTAAAAGTAAGGACAGCCTTGGGTCCATATTTAGAAAGCTGAAAGTTGAGCCAAACTTCTAGTTCTGTTGGCAGGATCTACACAAAAGTGTAAGTGCCTGTTTCCTTGAGACAGAGAAGTTTGGGTGTATTAAAAGGATTGAGAGCTGAAAAAGTGATACTCAAAATTATTGTCAGTCCCCCTACCCAGAAAAGCTCTGATAGGCACAGAATTTAATTTAGTAAATGTCATTGGTTATTTCCTTGTATCAGTGTTTCTCCATCGTCTACCAAGGAAACAATAATCATGGATATTGGAAGATGTAGTTCATTCACATTTGGAGAGCCATACATTTTCCTCCTCTGTATGTTACAGAGTAGCCTAAGGCTGTTTCTTAGTTCGTGTGAAAACTCTCTTGAGTTTCTTGAAACAGTCCTATGAAAAAAGGCATTCCAGTCTGTAATATACTTGGCACTTCTCCCCTACTACTTCGAAGGAAAAATATTGGTAATTATGGAGAAAATGGCTTTCACTGTTTTATGCTTCTCTTCCTGTGCACGGATTTCATTTAAATACAGTTAAGCAGTCATATTTCACTTTTTAGAAGAGAGGTCTGCTTGGCAGGCTTTCAATATGGTGTCTGCCAATAGACCAAAGCTTTGATACACATTAAAAACTTTCTTCTTATGTACATTCCCACCAAGCTTTTCCCTTTCAGAATTGGTAAGATTAGGCAAATGTAGAAAAGGAAGATAAAGTTAGACAAATAAAGAAAGACATGAGGTAGGGAAAAGAAAGCAGAGTACATAAATGGAATATTCACATGTTAAACAAGACACATTCCATAAGCAAATCTCTCATTATCATGACCTTTAACTTAGTGAAATGGTGCATTTTAGAGCAACAGTTTTTGAAACAAGATACTTCAAATGGGCTAACTTACAGATTGTGTCCAAACTAGAGAATCCATAAATCTCAAAGGAATTGTATTTGGGAAATGTGGGCTCTTTCAGCACTGTGTTCTGTTGCTGTGCTGCTGTGTTATATAATGTATATATCTGGCACTAGGAGGTGCCCTGGATTCTAAAGAAGCAGCATTTCTGTTGTCCACGAGTTTTCTCAGAAGATTCAGGTGATAAATAAATGGAAATGAAGTCTGGAGCTGATAGATGAGGAATAGAACTGAATGTGAGTCAGCACAGTATGAGCTCAGATTGAAGCCTATACCATGCTGTTGAAGGTGGCACTGCTGTTACTTTTCTGGTACTGCATTGCTGAGCTGTTAACCTGGTTTAGGGAGGACAAGAACAGAAAGATATGCTGTCTAGTTGCTAGCAATTTGCTGATAAAATCACTCAGATTTACTTACATGTTGTTTCTTTGTAGTAATAATCTTTGAAGCTGACTAGGCAACATCTTATGTTAGTGAGATTTTTGTGGGGGGCTGTGGAGTCTGATGGAGTATTAGGGTGTTTTCTAAAGGTTTGTCCTTTTGTTTCTTAGTTGTTGTTTTTTAAAAGTGTATTTTTAAACAATGTTTTTGTTGGGTGGATTTGACTAGATTTAGGCAGTTGTCCAAGTTGAAACAAACAAATAAAAACTTGGGCTTTGGAGGACCTAATCCCCAAAATGTATTTATTTAAGCCATTTTATCTTGATTTTAGGCCAAAACAATTGAGAGACTTGTAAGGCCTTTCACCCTGAAGCTTACTTTTTAAAAGGCCTAAACAGAAGGATAGGCATTTGGTAGGGAGAGAAAAACCAAGATGTTGCTGATGATATTTTTTAAGAGTAAGGTAATACAACTGTTAAATTCTGATTATTCTCAAACTGAACCTATGTATCCTTTCAGCTGGCCTTTATTCTGCTCATCTGTATTTTTTTTTCTTTTAATGTTTTTCTTCTTGCGAGTTCTCACTTTGTCAGCTTCTTCTCTTATCAAGGCGAGATGGTTCTTAGGAAGTCATTCAGAAGTCAATTAGGAAAGGGAAAAGTCAACACAGGACAATGGCAATTTATCTGTTTTATTAAGTATACTAATACAAATAAGGGGAAAATAATAACAGTAATTAACAAGAGCAACAAGATGATGTAGGGAGGCTAAGGCTATAAACAGATTCCTCATAGCAGATGTTCATTCTCAACATATGAAAAAACAATATGTGGTATACTAGCTTTTTCCAAGCTGGAGGCCTTATTTGTATGTGAACTTTAGCTCCCAAAAATTTCAGCATGTTGGCTGCAAATATTGAGAGTTGAAGACCACATATCTGGCAGATGCCAAATTGAGGGAGATTGACCTATATGTAATTGGCATTTCTTCAATCCTTTTATATGCCTGTTTTTCTGTGAGGAAAGTATGAGGAAGAGTTATTGAGAGCATTTCCAGGATTAAGAATCTATTGGATATGCACAATACATTTTCTATAATATTTCAATAAACATTTTATGTAAGACTTCTTCATCTTATGTTTATTAAATAGTTAACTTACAAGAGTAAGCCATTACAAAGAGAAGGAAAAGTGGGAGAGACGACCGATGAGAACATCATATTTTCATGAAGAGCTCTCTGATAAAGTGAAGAGGTGGATTTAAAAAAAATGTGAAAATGGACATATAGCAAAAACAAAATATCAGGAAATAGCCTGAATTTGTAAACATGGAGTCAGGAAAACAAAGGCTCAGAGGAGCTGAGGCTTACAGGGTGAATGTCAAAAACAACAATAACAGTCATTTAAATATGTGCACAATAAGAAAAAAGTTGAGCTACTTTTTGAAGAAGACAGCAAAGTGGTTAGAGAAATCAGGGAGAAAGCTGTACTGCTTATTCCTATTTTGCCTCTGACTTTTTTTGAAAGATTTAAAAAATGGTCCATCTTGTCAGCAGCTGCAGGAGAGACATGCAGGTCAAAATTGGCAAGAAAGTGGAGAGAGAACACTAGCTGCTTTGAATGAATTCAGTTTTCCAGAACCAGATGGATTACATCCCACAGTGGTAAAGAAACTGGCAGATATGATCTCAGAACCACTAACTGTAATCTTAGAGAACTGCTGGTATATGGGGGATATGCTAGAAGATTAAAGAAGAGCTAACATTTTTCCAATCTTTAAAAAAAAAGAAAAAGTGGACTCAGGAAAATGCATATCGTGCATGGCTTGATTTTAATATCTGGTTAGAGCCTAGAAAAGATAACAAAATAGTGGGTTTCCAGGTACTAAGAAAGGCCCAAAGTGAATACTGAAAGCCAGCATGAATTTCTTAAAAAGAGTTTAGTAATTTATCCTTTTTTTTAACAAACTAATTTGAGTAATAGATCAATGGATGTAATGTGCCTGATCTTCAGTAAGGCAATTGATAAAGTAGACCACAGTCTCTTTCTTGCTAAACTGGGGCAGTGTGGGATAGATGATTCCAGTACCAAATGGATTTGCAATTGCTTGAATAAAAATCATATGGTGCTTAATGGATTTATGCCTAAGTGGAGAGAGATATGCAGTTCTATTACAAATTTTTATGAATCATTGAGATGGGTAGAAGGGATGCAGAGCACACCAATGTTAGGGGACAGTAGTGCTGCCACCTCATAAAACAGGATCAGGGTTCAAAATAATCTCTATAGATTTGCACTTAGGTAGGAAAAAACAGATATGGAGATATATAGGATATACCTGGTTCATCAGATATATTTGTGAGAAGACTCTGAGTATCTGATAGACCACAAATTAAATATGAGTAGCAGTGATCTTTAACTGCCATAGAGCCAAGAGTCTTGGACTGCACTGACAAAGGTATAACATTGAAATCTGCTGCACTGGTCAGGTGTAGGGAAGGAGTAGCAGAACCTGGGGGGTAGAGTTAAGAGGGATCAACCTAGAATTACTACAGAGACCTAAGTCCAACCCTTCTTGAATTCTACTGATCCTTATTTAACTCTTAGTAGGTGCTAACCATTAGTTGAGAAGATTCCTAATTGTGTAAGAATGGCATAATTATTATGCATAATTAGCAGTATATCAGTTTAATGAGACCTTCACATGTGGACCTGATCTCTCACACCTGACATTAGGCCACACCTGGAATGTTATATCCAGTTTTGTTTGCCACAATAAAAAAGGATGCTGGGGAACTGGAGAAAGCTCAGAGAAAAGTAACAACAATGGAGAGAGCATTGGAGACTAAATCTTACAAAGAATGGTTAAAAGATCTGGGTATGTTTAGCCTAAAGAAGAGGAGGGGAGACATGAGTCTCAAATATTTATTTATCAAATTTATATCACTCACTATCACTCCATCTCACTGAAGTGATGCACTGAGTGGTGCACCACAATTAATAAAACAGGCAATATAAAAACATCAGATAAGGAACTATAAACATGTCCCCCCTCAGAGTAAGGATCAATACTTGGAAGAGCTGTCACAGGGAAAACTGTGGATTTATTCTCCATAGTGCCCAAAGGTAGGACAAAAACCAGTCAGTGAAGCTTTTCCGAGAAATCGAAAGTCAAAATAAGGATTAATATCATGACCATGAGACCTATTAAGCAGTGGAATTGCCTTCTTGCTGAAGTCATAGGATCTCCATCAATGGAGGTTTTCAAAGGCTGCATGGGCTGTTGTTTCTTTTTTGCTGGCCTACTATTAAAAGTCTCATCCAAAAAGTTTTTGCTTGACACAGATCTAATCAATTGGTGCAGTATTCTTGAAATTATAAGTACATATCTCTGCAGAGATAATTGTCAGCTGTTGATTGGTATTCCAATCCTAACCTATTTGTCAGGAAAAAAACAACAACACAAGCCAGCCAAAATAAACTCATATAATCAATGCAAAACTCATTGGTGAGCAAAAGAAGAAACATGGGATGTTTGGACAGCAATTAATCTGGGATGATCTGAAGTCTCTTAGTGGGGAATTGGACTTAAAGAGTCCTTATAATTGTAAAAGCTATAATACAGTGTTTCTTAATTTAGACAATTTCTGGATGTATGGATCTCAGTTGAAGCAATGGTCAGGCTGGCAGGAAACTTGGAAGTTGAAGTCCACACATCTTAGAAGCTGCTGAGATTGGAAACATTTTCTGTGTGGACAAATTGAGACTGTAAAGGGCAGATGGTTTTAACAAAATCTGAAAGCATATACTGGTGTTATTTAAAGCTTCAGGGTAGATATTAGATACTAAAAAAAAGTTTCTACAGGTGGGTCTGTAGCTCTGGGCTTGGAGGGTTTCTCAGATGAGATTAGTAATGGCATAGCTCTCTCCTAAAGTGCTTCCATATTGTAATTTAATGAAAAAGGTTGACTCCCATTAATTACTATTGTGGTATTAAAAGGTGTGCAAACATTTTGGTGGAATGAGTAATGCATACATCAGACACCTCAAAGCTTTAAGGAGTGTTCAAAGCTAGCTCTGTGTGTTCATTTTAACATACTGGTTAGACATGGATCAGGACTGAGAGAACAATGGGAATTGCAAAAGCTATTTCCATCCCTCTAGAGAGCTCTTGCCTTTTGCCCAACTGATCATCCATCACCTGGCCAGCTATCAGCAGTGCTGAGACAGCTGTCTTGATTAGATTGCTGAGAGAGGACAGGCCTTCTTCCTATCAGTCTTAATAATGTAAAGATATCTACAGTATTCTGTTTGGCCTTTCGTGTATGAGGTAGACTTTAAGTTGTCTCTTGTGAATGTAACATCTAGCATTCTTTTGCATAAATATTTCTAACGACCTCAGGTTTCATCTTGAAAATTAGGTTAGGTTTTGAAAATCCATATTTTGTCTGAAACCTAAACTTGTCAAGAGAGAGAGAAAAGCAGTACACCAAAAAATAATCCTATCCTATCAACGCATAGGAATGCTTATAGTGCCTCAGTTTGTCTTTTGGGGCAAAAAGGTAACCTATGATGTTACATATTATTTGGGTTTTTGGAGGAGACACTACTGGAGATAAATGACTGAATTGGTAGTAACTCAAACTGTTTGAAGCCATTTTGCCAGGGAAGAAAAGTGTAATTCCTAATTTGCAATTCAGCTTCTGTGTGGAAAGAGAAAATAGTTACGTAAACCCTTACCTTAAAAGGTTTATGGTGCAAACATAGAGCTGCCAAATATTCCAATAGACAGAAAAATATATGTAGAGGCAAGGTGGTTGAAGGAAATAAAGTTGCAGTGAACCAGACACTATTCAGGAACTATGGCCCAGAAATCAGTAAAATCCAGAAATGGCTAATATTCCATAACATGACAGCTGTGAATCACATTTTACAAACTGATTTGAAAAGTGTTTTTCAACATGATGGGCCCATATGTGATTGGCTACGACTCCCATATCACCTGCAACCCACATGTTTATGGGGAATATCCCTGTTGTCCAGAATATCAACAGGGCATTAATTTAGACTAAATTGGATTAACAAGCCAACTTTTTGGCTTCAAAAAAGTATGTGGTTTCTGCTGATTCAAAAGCTTTCTTTCATATGTTTTAAAGATGGAATTTATCAGCTGAAATTATTATCAAAATCCATGTTCCCAATTACACTGTGAAGCAATTGATTATTTAGGATAGCTTTCTCCAGTCAATGGCTCTGGTAGCTGCAGTTTTAGTCCAACAGAGTTATAGTACCAGATGTCTTAGCTGCACTGCACTGACTTGATAGCAAATTCCTTAGTACCTTGTGGGAGAATACAGCTTATAATAAAATCACTCACTACTACCCAGCAGCTAAATTCCATTTCAGGAAGTAGAACCATGTTTTTGCAAGCAGACTTTTTTTTTAAAGCTGGTAGACCTATAGCTATTGTGTAATTATTAATCTAGCAGCCTTCTCCACTTCAAAATCATATAATTAAGAAACTGCAGCAGAAGCCCAGAAAGCACAATCTACTTACATTTTTAATATCTCTCTATGCCCAGGTCTCTCCAGAATGGTCAGATCCAAAATTTTCAAGCCTGTTTTAGGATTACTGAGATTAGGAAATTGAATGCATGTCTTTAGAAAGTCCCCCCAAAATGAGACTTTTTTTTTTTTCCTTTGGGAGGAATTTTGAAGGGGGAAAAATTCTGCAAGGGATCTGTTTTATCAATTAACTCATGCAAATCCTGAAAAATATATTTATTTATTTAATCATATTTGTATGCCACCCAACTCCCAAGGGACTCTATATATAGTTGAAAATGTTAGCTCTGCATATTCTGGTGATTTTCTTTATTCATATGTTTTTTTGGGTCTACTAAAGAAATAAATATTGCGGCCTTATTTTTGAATAAAATAAACAGTGAAGGTTCTCTTCAGAAGTCAGGATTGAATCCTGGTGACTACATAGTCATTTCTTGGCAGTAAGGCAAAAGATTTATCACTTCTTTCTTCTGAGGTGTTTCTTTGACTTCCATCCTGGCCCACTGCCTTGGGATTTTCTGGTTTCTCCCATCCAATATTAACTATGTTGGATTCTGCTTAGCCTTTTTGGGATCAGCCAGGGTCAGCAGAATCTCAGTGCCACAACATTTTTAAAGCTAATACCAACCCCCTGTAAAATCATACAATTTAATAATAAAGTAAATAATGAAAGTTGCTCCACTCACTTTCTGCCTGACTTCTCCCACTTTTGAAACAGGGTTTTTGCATGCAAGATAGTCTCTTGAATTGATAGAACTTGTATGTGTGGGATGTGTGTTGAATGAGTGAAACTAATCCTGTTTGTTCTACTTTGTGTTAGCAAGTAATGCCTATCAGCAAGCAGACAGCCATGCTGTATGGACATCAGCTCTCAAATAACCCTAGGGAAGGAAGTGAATGCATCTCTTTCTGCTCATGATCTTGTGACATCACTTTCCCTAGAATCTGAATATTAAGTGAGAATTGGAAATGTCACTACTAAATGGTGGTTGTGTTCGGTAATTCATTAGCTTATTGCTCATCATCACATAGAGTCCTTAGTGCATGGAAAGCTGATTTGCATGCCATTATAAAAAAACTTTGCTGCTCATTTCCCCATGTCCTGTTTGACATATAGATCTTAGCCAGATGGATAGGGTGCTGAGATTGGATGGCAGGACTGCAATTCCATAAAAAGAGAAACAACATAATTTCAAAATATCTCACTAGACCTTTGATAGGGGGTTGAAGTCCCTTGGATTTCAAAGGTGATTGTTGTAGATAAAGAAGAAATGTTCCTTGTTAGCTCACAGTCTGTTATACTGAAGGCTGGTGTAGCTCACTTATTTTCCAGGTATAGATGTTGAAAGCAAAATTCATTAATTTTAATTTGCAAGTTTGTGGTAGTTAAAAGCCTTTCTTTCAGCATCTGATCAACTTTTTTTTGTTATTTACTTTGACTAGGTATATACAGTAAAATAAACCAATGAAGTAGGACAGAACCATAAATCATGAAACAGGATATGATTAGGATACCATATGACCATTTTACTCATGCTTAAAGGTATAAGCAGCTTTTGTGCTAAATGAAACTTCACTTATAGTATTCTACCATCAAATATTGTAAATGTATTAATAAATTTGTGAATAGATCTTGGCTCAGTTAAAATATTCTGTTATGTTGTAAGGGAAAAAAGTAGAGCAACTATTGTATAACAGAGTTTATATACTCAAAAAAGCCTACAGTATAGATCAGTCATTAGAATTAACTATTAGAATTTAATATGATAACTATAATGCACTCATATTTTTGTCATAACTAAAGAAAAAACCAGAATGTATTGCCATGTATTTCTGCAAAAGCATCATTCCTTTTCATATCTTAAAAGACTAACATTTTAATTAAGGCTTCAATATTAATGCACTTCATTAGATACACAAAAATGGTTTTTTTACATTTCATATTTTTGCATAATGTTCAGCCTTCAGTCTTAAACAAATAGATAAATAAATGTCAAGCTCACTAAATTAGGTTTTGATTTGTTGTATAAACTTGTAAGAGGCATATAAAGAAACTCTGTAATTTCCACAATATGATAATAACCATTTACATTTTGGACTTAGGCTAAGGGCAAGCTATAATTTTAAAGAGCACAAAATTACATAACAGTTTACCAACTGAGACATTAAATTAAAGAAACACAAAAAGCCATGATTCTTTACTGTGACTGAACTTGGAAATCTTCAGACCCATTGAAAAAAAGATACTTTGTTTGGGGATTTGAGGGAGATTTTTTATTAGTCTTGAGTTTGCATAGATGGAGTTGTTTTGTTAAGAAATCCTGATGTTGGAATTTTGCCCTGGAGGTAAGAGTCAGCTGTACTTTCTTATTTTATGGATGAACCATTTTTTCTTCTTCCTCAAGGGTAAAAAAAAAGTCTAGTTGCCCTTTTTGAAAAAGCACTTTTGAGACAACTCTATGACTGAGAATCTCCATAGACTTTTTCAGAACAGCTTGGATTAGGAGCTTTAAGCCTTTCGCACCCACAGTGGTAGGTCATCCTGATTTAATAAAGACTGGATTGAAGTAGTAAAACAATAATATACAACAAGCCATTGTTTATAAACAAAAAAACCGTCAAAGCCCATATATCTATCATAAAAACCAATCTGGTGTAGTGATTAAGACACCAGGTTAAAAACTGGGTGTCTGTGAGTTCTAGACTCACCCTAAGCATGAAGGCAGCTGCTGACTTTGGATTAATCATTCTTTTCTCATCCCTAGAAAGGAGGCAATGCAAATCAGTTCTGAAAATCTTGCCAAGAAAACAGTAGGAACTAATCCAGGCAATTGCCAGTAGTCGACAATGACTGGAAGGAATATTAAATCTAATATTCATGTATACAATGCTGTATACATACTAACAACCACAATATGTAACAATCTAATGTGAGCACCAGATCAAATTGTAATTAATCATTATGTTTTCTGGAAACATGCCTATTTAAATTACAAGTTAAGAAACTGCCATAAACATTGTGAAGATTAGGCAGAGTTTTAGCCATTAGGTCATGGTTATCTTAAAATGGTAGTGGAAGTGTGCTGAAAGAAATGAATTGTGAAGACCTCTATTGCATGCTGGGGAATTCTGATTCAGGCTTTTTAGGCAGCATCCCGAATTGCACTGAGAGTTTCAACTGTAGTTAAATGAAAGTGGCAACACTTCATGCATTTTCTGCAGGCAAATGATGTTTAGGATTCTTTTTTTTTTTTAATACATTTTTATACCGCCCTCTCCCGCAGGACTCAGGGTGGTGTACAGAATAAAAAACATATAAAAGATATAAAAATATAGTATAAAAACAGAAGTTAAAAATACACATTCACACGTCATGTACTTCAGTCCCAAGCCTGCCGGCATAACCAGGTCTTTAGCGCCTTACGGAAGGGTAGGAGACTGGATATGGTCCTAATTTCCGGGGGAAGGTTGTTCATCCTGTCTTTGCCTGATGGGACTCATGTTCTCCAAAACAAATTCCCTCACATCCTCATCGCGCTGGTCACGCAGATTTTTTTTTCTCCTGGGAGCAAGCAATCGGGAATCCAGACGATCAAGTTGAGTAGCGGAGACTTCACAACAAATCCACCTCCTGGGGTAAGAAATCTCCTAGGCCCAATCTGGATCCTTTCTCCATTCCTGCAAAGCTTGGCAGGTGCCTACAGGTTTTCCCCAAGTTGACCTACGATCACAACGGAGCCCCAAATTTCTGTTGCTAAGTGAACTTTGTCCCATTTTGCAACCTTTCTTGCCACAGTGGTTAAGTGAATCATTGTGTTGGTTAAGCTAGTCCCATGGTTGTTAAGTGAATCTGGCTTCCCCGCCGACTTTGCTTGTCAGAAGGTTGCAAAAGGGGATCACGTGACTCTGAGACATTGCGACTGTCATAAATATGAGCCAGTTGCCGAGTGTCTGAATTCAGGGATGTCAAAAAAAAAAGGACCAAGGGCCAGATGCGGCCCGTGATGTGGTCGTATCCGAGGGGCCATCCTGGTCTGTCCACTGTGAAGTGGAAAGCTCAGGCCAACATAGCATCGGCCCGGTCTACTCTGCGCGAAGTGGAAAGATCAGGCCATAATAAAAGTAATAAAAAAGTAAAAACAGTAGAAGTCTGGCTCTAAGAAACTCATTATCATCTGAAGCATAAAAAAACCAACCCTGTGATTCACTTAGTAACGGCCGAATCAGAAACATAGAGCTGGCAGAAGCCAACTTTCTTTCCCAATATAAATTGACCTTTTGTGCAGCCCAAGATTCGAACAGTCTTTCAAACGAATATCCAAGTGGTGTTGAACTAACACATTCAATGCTCGTTTTCATGACCAGAAAACCTACATTTAAAAGAAGCTTGTCAAGGGGTATAGAAAGCACCAGGGAGGCTTCCACCCAGACACCCCTCTGGAAAAGCCAGGTGTTGGCTCCTTTTTGCCCCTCCAGCCAAAAGGACCTTGGAAGGAATGCATCCAAAGGGGGGGGGAGACATCAGTTTGAGAAACTAACAGGGGCTGCCAGATCCCACTCCCTCCCATTGACTATGTCAAGAAGGACTGAGGAGGAAGAAAGTAATGAGACGGGTCTTATCAGGAGAAGTAGGAAATAATGGATATCAGAAGATACCTTTAGACGTAGTTAACAGCTGGGATGAAATAAAATTTGGGACTTTATTATTGGATGTGCTAAGTGCAGCGGAATTCTTTATATGCAAAACTGGAGAACTATCTCCATCCCCACGATGGAAGAAATGATGGAGTTGGCTGAAAGGGCGAGATGAGCTGTTTTGACCACAGAAAAGAATAGATCCAGCTGTGCTTCTACCTGGAAGCCACCTCTGAACTTTGTGCTTGAGGCAAAAGAAAGGCTCGATTCAGGAAAAAGGTGAGCCTGTCAGCACTTCCATCGAACATAGCTTTGAACGGTGGCTGGGCATTCACTCAAGCGGGGGGCAGTGGCAGAGCTTGCAGTGGTGCAGGACCCCACTGGGCATGAGCCCAGACCCATCCTTGCCCAGGGTAGAATGCCCACCCAGGTGGCACCTGGTCAGCTGGAGGGAGCCAGGGCTGCGGAGGAGGGCTTACCCCCCCGGTGGAGTCTTGGTGGGCTTCTCTATCAACCAACCTCCCTGTGGGTTGAATGTGGCTGCAAAGGGCTAGCACCGCGAGCTCCTACGGCAGCAGATTGGTCCTTCCTGCAGGGAACCCTCTTAGCTAGCAGCTGTGTTACTCCCAAAGTGGAAGGGCTCGAGGCCCGGATAGCTTGGTCCCACCTGGGAGGTATTTGCAACGCCGGTTGGTCTCAGGCTTCCCGACTGATGGTTAGCTGCTCAAACTGATCAGGGAGTCCCTCAAGGGTCTGCTGCGCATCGTGGTTTGGTATTGCCTCTCCCAATTCACGGAAGTCGATGGCTCCAGTCGATCTCCACTCTAGGATCGTGGCCCGTGACTCCCGAGAAGCAGTGATGGAGCACTCCACTACCGGTTCATGGAACGCCGCTTGTCCGAGCAGGACCCTATCAGCTGGATCCCTCCTCCACCGGGCCAGTCGGTGTGGGTCTTGGGACGGGCATCTACCTGGCATGCAATGTCCTCCACCACTGCCGCTACTTGCAGGGTCTTCGCAGGGATCGGCAACTTCTGACAAGGTCCTCCACAGAGCTTACACTTGCTGGCAGGATCCTCAGTTCTCCGTTTCTTCTCCATCTTCCCCGAGTCTCTCCTGCAGCCCGGTAAGGCAAACCAGGTAAGCAGCCAGGGCTCAGGACCCTGGACAGCGACGCCCATCTGGGCTCGGAAATTATTTTTTTGAAAGGCAGAGCCGGATTAATGTCAAGCTTCCAAGTAATACATCCCCAGTAACAAAAAGTCCAATGCAGGCATTTTCTTCAAAGATAATTTAATTACCAACTAGCTAATAACCTGGCGTTGCCCGGGTATTTATTTATCCCAATCCTGTATTAGACAGGAAAATCCTGTAGTCGGGACTCACGCTGTTGTACAGTCTGTGAAGCTCTAGATATAGTAGCTTTATGTCTCTTATTTTTTAGTTGGCACTCATGCTGCTCTCTCACGCAGCGTCACAAGTCAGAGGGAACCCCCTTGTGGAGTACTGTGAAGCCATTACCATAGCAAGTCCACTATTTTTAAGGCACAACCCCCGAGGGGTGTTAGGGGTGTCTTACCCTCACAGTATTTGTTTCCAGAGGGTAAGTTATCTGTGTACCAAATGTGGTTGAAATTGCTCAAAGCGTTCCAGAGTTATGCTGGAACATACACACACACACACGGCATCTCCACTATTTTTAAGGCAAACCCCCACCTGAGGGGTGTTAGGGGTTTGTCACCCCCACAGTGTTTTTTCCTGGAGGGTAAGTTATCTGTGTACCAAGTGTGGTTGAAATTGGTTGAGCTGTTGAAGAGTGTAAACGGAACATACATACATACATACACACACATGCTGCAAGCAGGGAATGCTTCAGCCTACAATTCCCAGCATTCTTTGCCCGATTTGCATGCCTTGCCTCTATTGGTTGGAGAGCTTCCAATTTGCATATATGCAGTAGAGCTTGGCAGTGAAATTTTGGTGTGTGTGTCCACTTTGGCACCCTTTTTGGGAGCAAAGACCCCCCAAATGCATTTGGGAACCCTGCAGTGCTGATCTTACAACGGTAAACTGTGTATGTGCCAAGTTTGGGAGAGATTGGTTGTTCTGTGTAGGAGCATATAGAGCACATACACATATACTCACAAAACCACACTTCTCTTTTATAGATATAGATGAATTGAAGGCTTCAGCCACAACACACACACACACACACACACACACACACACACACTGTGTGTGTATATAGAACACAGCAGCATAATCAAGTTAGGCACTTTCCAAATGTTTGACATGCTGAGCTCAAAAAGTTTGACATCACTGGATTAGACAGATGTATAGAAGATTATGCTACCTACTGTATGTCTCTAATTTCTACTTCCAGGGTTATAATCAGAAATAGTTACCATGGATGAATGGCTATAAAAGTTGATGGCTAAATTTTTTAAAATAAAATACTTTTAACTAATGTTGGCCTTTGGCATGATATAAAAAGGAGGGTGTCCATTAATGCCTACCTGTCAATCATCACAGGGGGCGTTACCTCCCATCACTATAAATACAAGCTCTTCCCCTCAGCAACGATCTTTTAGTGTTCAGTTACTGGTCTTCTTATAACTGTTGCCAGCTTTCTTTGTTACTGTTAAGGTTGAGGTAACTATACGTTATACTCTGATATAATTAAATATAAATGAAAGTACAAAACAAGGTCAAATGTAAACAGTTCTTTATTATCTTTAATGAAAATAAATAGTTTTCTAATTTGACAATACTCTTAGTGTCATTGGGAACGCGTCAAAGATTCATCGAGCACAACCTCCAGATTCAAAATATTAACCAAATTGACCATTTTGATCACAGAAAAGTACTTTTGCTTGTACTTGGAAACCACTTCTAGACTTTGTACTTGAGGTGGAAAAAAATGAAACTTTGATTTTGGGTTTTACTGATTAGATTGATTTGTCATTATAGAAATGGCTAGGTACTAGTGTAGTTTGGGGGGGGGGAGTTGGCGGGAATCCTGTCAGCACAGCC
>JANHJO010006361.1:0-16584 GCA_032468235.1 Pseudoxyrhopus heterurus | reverse complement strand
ACCCCCCTCTTGGCCCAGCCAGGTTTCGGTGATACATGCCAGGTCAGCCCCCTCCTCCAAGATCAAATCTTGAATCAAGGGGGCTTTGTTGACAACAGACCTAGCATTCAAAAGCAGCAGCTTGAGTCCTATTTGACTTGCAGGGTATAAATGCATTTTGTAGAAATCATAAAGTATCCTCATAATAATTCTGTGTCTTCTCCCATGTCTGCACACAGAGGGCCATGAAAACAAAATAGCTACCTTCTAATTATTCCAGTTATTTTACAAAAGTATTTCTGGCAGTCTGGTACAGAACAGATTCTGTAATAATAGAATGAGCACTGCTTTTCTGCATCTCTATTTTGATGCAAACTAGGTATTGGCAGGAAGATACTTAGAAAAGATTCTTAAAAGATCAAAAATGATCCAGATGCAATAAATGGATAAGGCAGTCTTATGTGACTGTTTGCAGCTATTTGTTTTCATGTAGTCTGTCATTGGAAGCAAGAATGAGGGATAGAAGCATTACATACCACTTACCACAGATGGACATTTGTCTGACATTCTTTTTTACCATAAAAAAAAGCTCAAGGGCAGTGCCATTCAGGGATATACATTACTCAGAACCTGTTCTCCAGGCCATTTTGTTGAGCTAATCTAAAGGCTGTGGAGGTAGTTGCCTCTTTGTTTTTAGTACAAAGTTCTTTTGGGTTTTTTTGTGACAATTGTCCTCTTCCAGCTGGCTTGCTGTTGTGTGTTTATTTATAAATGCTTATAAATGCATTATTATCCTTATTTATTTAAACTGGTTATGTATTCATCTATTGCTGTTTATAAAAAGTTAAATATACTTTTTTTTAAAAATGTATATTTACTTTTTTGCACTTCTTCTATATGCATCCTTCCCACTTTTTGCAATTACTGATGGTTATTTTATCAATGCCGAAAGTGTTCAAGTGGTGTTATTAGCATTATTAGGTGGAGTTTCCCAATAATAAATCAATAAAAATTCAGTTTGGTGTTGTCTGACTCCCGAATGAGTTTGGGTATTTCACATTGGGTATTTCAAACAAATAAAAATGGAAGACAAATTAGAAAAGGAAAAGAAGAATAAAACTACAACAGAAAAGATGATAAATCCTGCCAGCAACACAAAAAACAGATATATAACCAATATCTAGCAAGGGCCTTCGGCTACCCATGCCCAGTTCTAGGAGAACAGCAGGTCTTTTCAAGGCCCTCTGAATACTGTCAGAATGGAAGCCAGTCAGATCTCAAAGGGAACCTCATTCCAGTGGGTAGGAAACTATAATTGTGAAGATTAATAGAGCTATAATATTTATTAAACCTGAATAAGCAAAATACTGTCTTTCTGCTCCAAAAAGTATCGAATACTTCCACCATCCTCATCCCCCTCCAGCTCATTAAGGTAAATAACATCCAATCCATTGACTGTTGCTTCCAGCACCTTCTCATCAAGTTAAATCATATGTCTTTTGACTGGTGCTCTAGCGTAATGTCATCCTCCCCAAATCCTAAAGGAAAACCACTAAATTTAGATTATGGAAACATATCTTTTCAGCCAATCTGGCATTGCAATCATCTGCATTTATAAGAAATGTCTCAGTATGTGAAGCTACTACATTGGCTACATGTGTTTTAAGATTTAGAACGCTCTTCAGTGGTAGCATTAAGTGCTGTGGAGGAAATACAGATTGGCAATCATGAAATAAAATACATTTTGACTTCATTGACTATAGCTTTCCTCCAATAAAGGTTCTTCCATCTTTTTTATTAAAAAAAAGTATAAATGAGTATGGTTTTATAACGCGAGATCTATTTCTTCAGCAGGGAGCAATCACAATTCGATACAATCATGTTTTTCCACACAATGAACAATCCACAAAATTGGTGTTGATTGGTATTCCTTTTGTATCTTTTTCAGGAAAAGAAATAACAGCTGAAACCTTCATGGAGAAATTGGATAATGGTGCTTTGCTCTGTCAGCTAGCAGAGACTCTACAGGAGAAATTTAAAGAAAACTGCATTGAAATCAAGTTTGGGAAGGTAAACTTACCTTAATTTAAAAAAATACATGTATGTAAGGAGTTTTGTTTATTTTTTTTATGATTTCAATCTTTCCAATGACAATAACTAATGATTTATTTCAGCTGTCTTTCTTTTGCCATATGCAAAATTACTAATGCTGGTGAAAGCTGCTTTAGTCTGGTTATAATCTAATAGGAAATCATGACTCAGTGTTTAATCAATGGCTGTCTTCAATGTCATTTATTGGTGCAAAGTCAGGATAAACATAAAATCAAATAAATGAGCATTTTAAGAGATTACATGAATACTTGTCTCTGCATTAATCTTCCCCTTGTGGAATTGCATACCAGAAGTAATAAGGCAGGGAAGCTGAAGCAATCTATACAATTTAATTACAATTTTGGGTGGGGTGTAGACAAGATGCGGTGATGTTTAGCTCTCTTTTTGAATATACTCTGATCTGGTATGGCCTGCTTTGAGAAACAGTAATAATTTTGTAAGACTATCTGGAGAAGCCTTTCCAATTCTATGGCCTGGGGTCTTTTAAAAGTAGAAATTACAAACATCAAACATAGGATCTTCCACAGGCAAAGCTGTATTTTGCTCCTAATCTGAGTTCCATCAGTATTTTTATAAGTGATGCCAAACAATAGTTTATGACTTGATCTGTAAGAAGTATCAGCTAGATGAAAGGGGTACTGAAGGTGAAAGAGCAATGAACAGAAGATGGTGTCACACCAAACCATGATGGTTCTTACAATTATTCACATTTGCTTATCCCCAAAATGGTTAGCACTGCTTCATAAGTCAAAATGGAGATGATTTGTTGTTGCTTTACTATTTGTTAGCACTTAATTTAAAAAAAAAAAATTGGTGGGTTTTTAAAAATTTCCTACCTTTATTACTTTCATAAATAACTCGAGGCCACAGATGTACCTGATATTCCTCCTCCTTCATATTTTCCTCATAACAGCAACCCCATAAGGTGGGTTGGGCTGAAAGAGTGTGATTCACCCAAAATCACCCAGCTGGCTTTCATGCCTAAGGTGACACTAGAACTCAGTTTCCTTGTTTCTAGGCAGGTGTGTTAACCATTTGATCAAATTGGTCTAGTGATTACAATTTTTTTTGTTGTTTTATGCCAAAATATCAAAGTATAGAATAACTGATAAATCTGCACTTCCCTTCTTTCTTGATTTTTTTCCCCTTTCCAGAAGCTAATTTCTTTTCTAAGATAGTGTAGATGCCATGCAAATCAGAACAGAAACCTCACCCTAATGCTGTGGAAATGTGTGTGAGAGCGTGAGCGCAAGCATATTTACATTCCATAGCTTAAGAATGAAAAGAAGTGGCAGCATAACAGCTTTTTACCATTGCCGACATTTGCCAAGGCATGTTTCCCTTTTCATACTGCAATTTATTGGGTAAAAGCTTCAAGCTATAGACTCCTCAACTGGAAAATGCAAGTCTTAGTACAAAAGTGCATTTATATGAGAATGCTGTTATATGGAATTTAACATACTAAAGGATTCAGTAATGTTCTTCCAAAGCATGTGATTCACTGCATTCATAATTATGTGCTATCACAGAGTCATGGGCTACATAAGACTTATAATGGAGCTCATGTCCAGCTGCTGTCTTGAAGATGTGGTTGGCAGATGGAAACTTTAAGACACTTCAGCTGCTATTAAAAGAGATAAAGCACTCTGTAGGTAGGTGCAGGCTGATTGTTTTTAAAAAGGAAACAGCTGCCAGAGGATCTGTGCTGGAGACAACAGCCAAACTGCAGCTGAGTGAGTGGGAGGCAGAGAGCAGAGAAGAGGTTAGAATGAAGGAAAGAGAAAAGGGGAATGAAGAAGATTTCACCAATAAAGTAACTCCATGAACTGAAAGCTTATCAGTCATGTTTTTATATCTCAACAGGGTGCATGTCTCCATCAGAATTCATTGACAGTTATTGTCTTACTTTCATTTCCCCAAATAAATTAAAACATCACTTTTATATCTTAATGCATTCTTTCATATAATGGGAGCTTTCTGGTTTCTTTCCGGTGCCAAATCATGCCTCTCGAAGTAGAGCTTAAGAATTTATTGCACACTAAATCTCAAAGGGATTCCTTCTTTTTCAATAATACAGAGATTGAGCAAGTGACTCATATTGAGTCTTGGTTTAATTATATGGGAACAAGAAATAACAAATTTTATATAAGCCATCACACATTAACCAAGCACATGCTTAGCCTGTTGTGTGGAATTCAAACCATAATAGTTTAGCATGCTATGTGAATGCAGAAAAATGAGTCAACTGAATACACATTATTAAGTGAAGGCAAGTAAAATGTGAAGAACAGAGTTCCACCTGATTTTATGCAGTTATTCTTGATGCAACTTCTGTTACAAACCTACTCATTCTTCAGTTTGTCTGCTAAAATCTCACTACAATCCACATGTACATGTCAATATCAGTAGAGATGGACTGAAATTGTCTGCAGTTAAAGCAGATTTTTAATCCAAGATTAATTCAAGTGTTATTTCAGTGGTGTGGTCACATAGCTTGGTGGTCAAGAATAGTGGTGAATTAATATCCCTGAAATATTTTGAGAACATTGAGTAGAAAAAATTGTTTTAGGGTGTTGTTTGGATGGTTCATATGCCAAGACTTTATGTCTCAGCCACAAATCTCCTTAGGCAACATTATTAGCATGAGTATACTGTATTACTTCAGATAGGAACACAATGGTAAATAATCACAATCCAAATTATTTTCTTTTGGCAGAGGCTATCTATGTGACTGAAGTGAGCTGTGGTGGCACAATGGTTAGAATGCAGTATTGCAGGGTAACTGCATTCCACTGCCAGGAGTTCGATCTTGATCAGCTCAAGGTTGACTCAGCCTTCGATCCTTCCGAGGCAGGTAAAATGAGGACCCAGATTGTTAGGGGCAGGATGCTGACTCTGTAAACTGCTTAGAGAAGACTGTGAAGCATTATGAACCAGTATATAAGTCTAAATACTATTGCTATTGCTAAAGTGATACTTGGCTTGGCTCATATTTTATAAAAAGCCTGACAGAAAGTGTTTGAGCTTCGGAGTTTGAGACGTAGGTTTTTAGGGGGGGAAATTAAATAGCTATTATCCAAAGGGATGTTTATATAATGAAAGTTTCTCAACTCAACACAAATAAATATAAACTTGAGACAGTCTACATTAATTATATTTCATTACTAGTTACATTCCAACATCTCTTAAGGCAATATAATGAAAAATGTGTGCTGTCTTATGCTCACCTAAAAATAAATAGTATCAATTATAATAGCAAAATGTAGGTTTGATGCTTTTCCCCTAGGTCTTTTTTCAGAAGCAAGACAGGGAAAAAACATTAACAGGTAGATATTTCTTTCCTCATCTTTATGTAAGTTGATTTTCTGCCCACTGTGAGTCCCTGACAGGATAAAAAAAGTGCCAGCAAAACCAAAGATTAGATTTGCAGGGATCAAAATCGTGAGGTAGATAAATTAGAGGTTGTAGTCATGTTCTCATTTAGAACAAAATACTATCTCTGAAAACTACAGTGGGCTTTGTTGACACTCATATTTCATCTTCACACAATGACTCATTTGGAGTGACTAATGCTATGAGGACCCTTCAGTGTCAGTAAGATGAGCTCCATCTGGCACTTTGTGTGGTCCTGCTAGGTTCTATCTCTTCCTACAAAGGGGAGGAAAAATGTAGTCTTCCTTTGCAACTTTCCTCTGTTACTCACAAGCCTTCAGAGGCCATGAGGGCACATCATTATTTTCATCTCCAAGTAGTGGAATGCAACAAACTATTTTGGTCTTGTCAGAATCAATTTGAGCATGGCTCTTTCTATGATGTAAACCCATGAGAATAGTTTCCAAAAAGCCTAGATATGGAAAGCCCAAGACTATAAAGAATCCTATTGTGAAGAATCTGGGATAGCATAGAGTTCACATTTGGTGCATGAAATTTGTGCAAGTCATGTAGTATACATGCATTTGTGCTGGGAAAACAGCCTGAATCTGTTTCTCTAGCTGGGCGGGATGAGATACTTTGCCAAGAGAAAAGACACTGTATCTCTATTCATACTCATGTTTTTTGCGTAAATTATTTCCAGATTTTTTTTTATTCCAAGCATTACATTGCCTTCCCCCACCCACTCCCATCTCAGCTTGTTTCTTGATCAGGAAACATATGTCCTCAATTTTTATTATGACACACTCTTCACATATTGCTGTATCTCATGCCACTTGTTGAAATTCTGTTCTGTTCACATACTTAATCTGCACATTTGAGCTTCCATATAGAATTCTATATTTTATGTATGTATACTATTATAATAATCACTATAATGTTAATTGCAGGTAGTTCATGATTTACAACCATAATTAAGCTCAGAGGTATGGTCATAAGTTGTAGCAGTCATTAATTGAGTCATTGCAAGACTGTGCCTGATCCTACAACCCTTTTTGAGAAGATCATTAAGCAAACATCAGGGTCATTAACCAAATGCTACAATTGTTAAGCAAACATCTGAAAATAAACACCAAAAATCATGGTGGGGAGGAACAATCATTGGAACTTTAAAAATTGGTCATAAATAGGGACTCTAGGGAGGTCCATTGTAACTTAGTTGCTTAGTAATAGTCACTTAGCAAGGGCTACTTGCATTTACCAATTTGGGTATATAATACAATTCCATGCAGTGTGGGAAGAAGGGTCTAGAATTGAACTTCCATTGGCTTAATGGTTTCCAATTTTCAAAAGTCAAAATTGCATAAACTGTGCAATGTTGCTCCTGCCTTCTGAATTTATATGGTTTCCTTAGATATAATACAATCACATCAATATCAAGGCAAAATTCTACCTCGTTTTAAATTGAACACTGGGGAGAAAATCCAATTTGTTCTGGTAATGATTTTCTATACCCGTTCTTTTTTAATAACTTGTAGCACTGGGGAACATATAATATTCCCACTGATCAAGGATTTAAAACAAATTCCAAATAAAGGAACTCTCTCTTAGGAAAAAAGGCTACAATTCAGTGATTGAATATATGGTCTATATAGAGAAGGATGCCAGGTTTAAACTTTACCGCAGGGGTGTTCAACCTTGGCAACTTTAAGATTTGTGGTCTTCAACTTCAGCATGGTGGCCGGGGAGTTGAAGACAAAGGAATCAATATTGAGCAGAGTGACCAAATACCAAACAAAATCTTATGGGTCAGACTGGGCCTTATGATTATTAGCAATTAGAATTCTGCAGTGTGTTCTCTGTGACACTCTATGGAAGCAAAACTTGGACTTTGAAAAAGCAAGATGGGAAGACTATGGATGCTTCTGAACTTTCATGTTGGAGAAGACTCCTAAGAATACTGTGGAAAGCCAAGAAAACAACAAAATGGATTACTGAACAAATTAGTGACTTGTGCACTCACGACACAAATATAGGAGCACAGTGGCTTGTGTGGTTAGGACTCTCAGTCGGAAATTAGCAAACACGTGTTTGAGATCTCAGTGCTGCTGTGGGATGAGGTGAGTTCCATTCTTTGCTCCAGATCTTGCCAGGGAGATGAAAAGAGCCCCCAACTGGGCATCCTCTGGGCAATGGTGATGTCATCAGCTAATCCTTTCAACCATCAGCTAATCCTTTCAGCTGAAAGCACCTTGGTGCTTCTGACATGACTGCAATGAGACCAGGCTCAAATTACCCAGATATATTATGCAAAGACCACAGAGAAGGCTCTAATGCTGAGAAAGTGCAGGAAGCAGAAGAAGAGGCTGACCAGCAATGAGGAAGATAGTGGCAATGAATACACCATTGGAAGTGCTGAAGGACTAGGTTAGAGGCAGATCATGGAGAAATTTTATCATGTGGTGCTAAGAATTGACAACAATTTGATGGCACATCATCCTAATTTCCTATGGTTATTGACTCCTTATACAGTTGTTTATTATTTCTAATCCTGTAAGTCTGTTTCTGAGATTATAGGACAGGGCTGCCACTGAAAAAGTCAACTCTGTGCTCCTCTACAACTTGCAGCAATGTATTCAGGGGGCATATATTCTGATGCATTATCATTTGAAGCATTTTAGCATCTCTGATGTAACCTATTGGTTGCTTATAATGCTTTCTGAGGGGCCATCTTAAAACTGTGAACTCCCTATTTTGGGAATCTAGAAGGGTATCTTCCTATTCAGGATTGATTTGCATCTTACAAGAGATACATTTTATGCCATGAATTGTTTATATTATCTATGATGCCTGCCTGAATTTACTTAGTAAAACTGCTACTGTGTTTCCCTGAAAATAAGACCTGGTCTTATATTTTTGTGGGGCTCCAAAATAAGCATTAGGGCTTATTTTGGGGGAAATACAATATCAGGGTGATAAGCCCGGCTGGGTGCCTCACCCCCCTTGCGCACTCACAAAAGGCAGAAAGTGCATAAGGGCCAACATTGTCCAGCAGCAGCTGCAGCCACTGGCCCCTTGGTTGGCGCACTCTGGGGCTGCGCAGCACAGGTGAATTGATTACCTGTCCAAGTAGTAGGCGGAGGCAGAGGCGGGGGAAAGCATGAGATTTGGACACGTCATGCAGGTCACAGGAAAGCCGAGAGTTGGTGGGCTGGAGCAGGTGGCCATGGGAGGCTCATCTTTGCATGGCGGCACTGGCAGCAGACAGAGGCAGAGGTGTGAGGGGGGAGGAGGCAATCCTGATGTGCCGCGCGGGCCGTAAGCAAGCCAAGAGATGGTGGGATGGAGTGGGTGGGCAGCCATGGGAAGCTCATCTTCACATCTCTTGTCTTGCCTGCAGCCCGCATGGCACATCTGGATTGCCTGCCTCCCCCCTGCCTCTGCCTCCACCTACTGCTTGGACAGGTAATCAACTCACCTATGCTGTGCTGTACAGGCTGCAGCTGCTGCCGGACATGGTTGGCCCCAATGCCTCTGGTGCTGGCCATGCCTCTCCCCACTGATGACCCTAACTAGGGCTTATTTTGGGGGTAGGCTTATATTAGGACCATGTTAAAAATCAACTAGAGCTGTGGGGTAGATCTTATTTTCAGAGAGAAACGGTATACACTTTTCCTTTTTGTAATTTGTTTGTCTTATTGTCTTGGTTTTTTTGTCAATTACTTTAATTCTTATATTGGTTTTAAATACTAGTAGATATTAATGGGGCATTATATGCACTAGAATGGCAGAATTTGTACTGTTTGTATATAAGTGTGGGATATATACATGTTGCAGAGGTTATTCCAGAGACTGGAAATGGACTGTCATAATTTTAAATTTCTGGTCCTTTAAAAATATGCAAATAAGCAACAAAATAAACAACTTTTGTTGAAATGCAATGAAAGAATGATGCATAGCTGATATGTACTGACACAATCAGAATGATAAAAAGTATGTCATGTAAATGTATAATCTTAATTTGCCTCAAGAAAACGTAATCATTAAAATCTGAGGATTTAATAGCAGGCTGATTCCATGGGAACACAGTGATCATTTCCGAAGATTGCAGTTCTCTTTTCCTGCCTGCAGTATTGCCTCTGGGACACTGTGGTATTTGCATTATGACCAAATTTATATTCCAGCAGATTTAAAAGAAAAGGAGATTCAGTGACAGTTATGTCAATAAATGCTGCCTATTAGTAAATGGCTGGAACTATCCAGGTTATAGCTAATGATATACTGGTCTTCCAACTACAGGTTATTATTCTAGAAAGTGTGAGAGTTTCTCTCTCTCTCTCTCTCTTTTTGAAGTAATTCATATTGCAGAAGTTCATTTTGTAATTTTTCTCCCAGTGTCTTGGATTTCATCTCCTTACTTTCCAGACCATATTTTACTTCTCCTGACAGATAGTTAATCTGAGAATTTTGCAGCTGTACAAATAAATTTAAAGCACCAAGGCATGTGTGGTATGCACAGAGTCCTTATTACTTTGAAATCACTAAATAATCTCTATGTGTGCACACATGTGTTTTGAAGAGTTAAACTCAAATAACATGTGCATTAGTAGTTATCAGGATAATATTAATGACATTATTCCAACTGTACTCAAAGATGGATTACCTTTCTGGTATTATTACTAAGAGAAAAAAAAACCTCTAGGTTCTGAAATGAAAGGATATATTTTAAACCAGAAGATGAAGTGACTCTGTCTCTAGTTCTCAAACTGGGTATCTGTGCATAATTCTAATATGCAAGCATTGTTATGGTCTTTTACATGAGCATTTTAGCTTAGTTTGCGATAAGGTCATGCAATTTATATCTGGGGACAGGAATAAAATTGGCATCAGATATCATGTCCTGTCTAACAAAAAAAAAAAAGCTTCATGAGATTTTTTTTTTTCAGAATCTGAGTGTTAATAGCAGGCCAGATAGAATAACATCAATTTACTTTATTAACACAAACCCAGTAAAGGGCATTAAGCCAATGAATTCAGTAGAAGGTAATGGCTGGACAATATGCCAGTGGACCAGAACCAATAACGATAGCAGTTCTTAATTTCACTTGTGCCAATTTTCCCTAAGAGGGGAAGGGCAGTTCATGAAAGTTACCCCAGGTATACAGATAATAGGTATAATACATCTTTTATTTTCTTTTTCAATCAATCAAATCAATCAATCAATCAATCAGAATAGAATTGGAAGGAACCTTGGAAAGAGAGTTTGATATTATATTGGAGTATTTCCAGACAGATAGCTTCCCACTCACTATTTGAGATAGCATGACATAAAAGTGCTATTCATAAAGTAGCATTTTGAAACAATGTTTAAACATATTTTATTTTGGTCCAAGTTCAGCAGAAAATGAAATTTAAAACTACAGGGTTAACTAATCCTTCCAAACATAACAATTAATAAATACTATCTGTATGTACATATGCATGCAAGACAAGTGAATTGCAGAATGAGTGGCTAAAATATTTTTGTCCTGCTACCAGTAATATCAACTCAAGTATTACTACTATTGTGCAAGGATAATGTCTTCCAGTTTCTCAAAAACTTTCTTTTTAGAATTTGGAGCAAAGATGTTTCTAATGTACGATTTGAATTGGGAGGGTATAACATAATGTTAACATGTGTTAGTCCATCTGGACAGAATATTTTTATAAGATTTTAAAGCTGCTTGCATTTTTATCTTGCCTATCAAGTTGCATCCATGTTCCAGAGACTCTGAAAAATCAGTACATAATTTAGAACAAACAAAGATTTTTTTTTAAAAAAATGATCTAAATAGTGAAGGTGGGCAAGCCATATCATATACCTAGACAAAGCCAAATTCCTGTCCCAGTTAAGATTGTCAGCCAGATGGATGCACTTAATGCCGTATTTCCCCCCAAATAAGACCTAACTGGAAAATAATCCCTAATGCGTCTTTTGGAGCAAAAATTAAAATAAGACCCATCATTATTTTCAGGGAAACATAATGATTACCCCAAGGAATGTCTATGATAACTTTGAACAGTCACAAGTTGAGGACTACCTGTAACTTTTTGTATAATCTTTTTACAGTATGAATAACTTGGCCAGCCAAAAAGTGCTAGGCAAACTTTTAATGAGTACTCCATAAGATGCGAAGAGCCTCCATTTATAGGTAGGCAGTGCTATTGCAAACAAATTGAAATCCAACACTGGACAGGCAGTCACCATCAATATCATCTATAAGTATAATCTCAGGTTTTTGTTTTTTTAATTCAGAGCGTTCATCATTTCATTTTCATTTATTGAAGAAAAAGAATGGAGCAAAGTTGATCAAGATCTTGCTTACTGCTGAGATCTTGCCCAAACTCGACTCACAGACAGGAATGTTAACTTCTCACTCCATAAACCTAATCAAGATTATGATAATAGGAGGAAACAGAAATCAGTGGTTGCTATGTAGGAGATGATAGATTAAAATGAACAAGATTGCTGATAAGGGGTAGAGGAGGAATTAACAGGGGAATTGTCTCCAGTAATCCCTACTAAAATGGTTGATTTGCTGCAAAACAGGAATTTTTCCCCATGATGCAGCTGATAACAGATCACCTACAAGCAAGTTAAATATAACCATGGATGTGCAAATGGTTTCATTTGAATTCAGATGTGTTATTTTGAGTTTGAAACAGGCTGCCTTGGTGTGTTTGTGTGTGTGTGTGTGTGTGTGTGTGTGTATGTGTGTGTATGAATGTTTTGAACTCAATCTATTTGGTATTCAGATCAGCAGTTGTATCCAGAACAGGATGTTTTATGAAGTTTCACAATGAAATGTTTTGCACTTCTTTAGATGCAACTACAACGCTGAACATGGGCTGAACAAACAAGGTTCAGCTGTGATCCAGCAGCAAATTGTCCACATGGAATGAAGATGTGAAACACAAGACATAGAATACTGTAGCACCGTATAGGATTCCATATTTTAAATGCCAAAGAGTTCACTCAATGCCATCTCTTTGAACAAGGCATCTAAGATTCAAATGTGTACAAGAAGAAACAGGCTTCAGGACAGTCCATTTCTCAATTTACCATTGTTCTGTGCAACTGAATCTATCCATCCCTTGTTCTTTCTGTGTTGCTAGATGATATCATTTAAGTTACAGGAAAGCAATTGTTCCAGTATTGCACTGAGTGAATAAAACTGTCTAATCTGCCTTGCTGATGAGTAAAATGACCCTTAGCTACAAATTAAGCTTCTTACTTCTGGTAATCATCTCTAGACTCATTTGATTTTTCTACAGATATGTGGATAAAGTTCCTCCCCTAAATGCTAAATTTGCTTGTTTACTTGATTTCTTACTACTGTTGAATCCTTTTTAGAGTGGAATTACCTGTTCTGCATTAAGGAAAAGGAAATATCATGTATTGTTTTAATTATAGAAAGAAGGTGATGCCATTCCGGCTTGACTGGAGACATGATAATATATCACTGTCATGTTATTATTCTTAAGTACTTTAAAATGGCCCAATAACTTTGTAATTGCTTAAAGGGTTGTAATGTGAGACTGTGAGCATAAGGAGCCTAGATCATTCACGGTGTCACAGCTCTGAAAGTAAATGTATGTCTAAGTTTAGCTTTATAGAAATTCCTAAGAAATTATACTTAAAATTAAATGGTTAATGGACCAAGATAGAACTAAGTAACTACATCAGTTCTGAGGAGCCAGTAAGATTTTTAAATTGAAAATTATGAGAAGAGTTCTCTAGTATATTATTTTGTTGATGCATTCTTCACTCTCCAGATTTTGTTTTTATACTTGGGATATAATGTAAAAACGATGTTAGGCAGACAGATTTTGTTGGTTAGTTCTGAGGAATATTAAATTTTAAGCCCAAAACAAAATGCTTCACAAATGTATTTGATGTAATGAGTTGATTTATTTACACTTTATTCTATGAAGAAGCTTCTTGGTGCCTTTGGCTATTATGCCAGGGAAAATGAAAAGCAAAATGAAACAAACATTATTACCAATGTTATCATGTTCAAAGGCAGGCATATGTAGACAATGATACCAGTATCAGTATTGTATCAGTAGACAATCATCCTCTTTACTATAGAGTCCCAAAGTGATTGATTGCATTTTATCACTTTTAATCTGTTAGATATTGGATTAGGTTAGGTGATCTGGGGTTTAGGATTCCAAATTTAGCGCAGAAGAGGATTTATTCAACTGATTAATTTAAAAGTGGTTAATTGTAAACATTTTGCCTACAACCTATTTCTTTTGAGACCTGTTCAGTCTTTGGGTTTGAAATTCAATAAGATAAGACTTGGTTAGATGGCAGAACACTGAATAATGTTAGAGATACATTGTCATAACTAGGGAGTTAAAAACATTTAAAAGGAAGCCTGGGACAAACCACTTTGCAGGAAAAACTGTGTGACTGTGGCCATGTTATCTCCAGACATTGAGGGCATCTTTGTCTTCTAAAATGTATTATGTAATTAAGAAAAAAAATTAAATAACCCAGTGTGATTAACAATTAAAGCCCTGAACAGGAGTTGAGAAAAAATTGTAGCCCATCAGCCACAAAGCTTTCTGGGTGAGTTGAGGCCAATCTCTTAGGTCAGCCTACTGTATCTCACATGATTGTGGTGAAGATAAAATGGACAGGGAGTGTATTAACACTGCTTTCAACAGTTGAAGGAGTGGTAGGACGCATTTGGAAAAATAACAATAACAAATAGAACAAGTCTACCGGTAGATTTTGTGTGTATGTCTATGAATGTGCTGATTTCTCAATGCTTTGTTTTCCTGTCTTTTTATATTATACTTATCATTTTACACAGAGTCATCATATTTCCCAGAGAAGAAATCATGGATGTAATATAGGGACTTCCTGAATATTTAACTCCAATCATATCAGTTTTACTATTCTAAAAAAAGAGCTAAGCACTTATCTGAATAAGTCATGTAAAAGCAAAGGGTCTGAAGCAAGTGCATTTATGTTTTTGTAAGTATCTCAGCTTTCTTATCAAAGAGGTGCACAATAAAAAGCTGTTTCAGAATTTCACTCAGTTAAGGTTGGTTTTGGAAATTTGGCTCCCTCTGTTAACATTCCAGCATGTTTTTTAAATCATGGAGCCATTAAAGAAAAAAAAAACCCCAAGACTTATCCAGCTTTGTATTCCCCAGATCTCAGCAGCTTCTTTGTGGTCTCTGATTGGAAGAATTATAGAAAAAAAATTAAGCTTTATCACAGAAGGGGAAGAGAAATGAAATGTTTTAGAAGAATGTCAAATTAAATTTCAGACAAATCAAGACTGAAATTCCCAGTGAACATTTTGAGTGACAGCATCAACTTCTCTGAATATCTGGTGATTTCATAAATGTCAGCAAAACCTATCTATCTTGTCTATCTACACATAGGCACATACATACGCACACTTTTATATTATCTAAATTGCTGTCCTGGGGTTGCTAGCTGGCCCCTAAAAGGTAAAGCACCATTTGGAACTAATTTTGCAGGAGAGTGGGGACTGGAGGTAATTTTTGGGCAACTACCTACCATGAGACTATCCATTAAGAAATACAGTGAAACCAAAGAAGATACGTTGAATATGGCCACACATTCCATGTGGTCCCAACTGCTGCTGGGAATCTGCACAGAATTTTTATTATTATTAGTCAGATTTTACTGTCTGCAATTTTAAAAAGTGAGAGTCCAAGGTTGGTTCTTTGGAAAGAATGGTTGTGGTTTACAAGATTTGGGGTAATGAAATAATTGATTATAGTTCTCTACAATGTACATCTTAAGAATCTTTTAAAGTTAATAGAATGTTACTAAAATAGTTTTCTACCAATTTTAAAAGCTCACTTTTTAGCTAATTTACAATGTGGGATTTTTAAAAAAAAAACTAAAGTATTTCTATTTTTGTTTATCACCTATTATCCTCTATCACCATTCAATTAGGTTTGTAAAACATCTAATCTTACGAAACAAAATTCTTGGTTCAAGCCATTATATATTAAGAATTGATCCAATGTATTAGCTTTTTATTAGTAGTGGTAATCTTCAGAAACTTGTTTAAGGATTCCAGAATTTGTAAAGTTATGCACTCTTTATAGTATCTGAGATTGTTTGTATTTTAGGAATGTATGTTTCTAAAAGAACACAACAGAGGAATATATTAGAGAGGCAGAAATACATCTTTCTCCCTCTTTTTAACCACAAACTCTTGGATTCATATAACACATAATGGGAATTCATAACCAAAAGAGGAGTATTTCCTAAGCCTGGGCTCTTTAACTACTAAAAACATATACAAGGGGTGATAATGATCCAGTATTGAAAAGAGGGATTGCTTGTATTCAAAAAGGACCTTCACCTTGATCAATATGCCCCTTAAACATAGTATCGTGGATCAAAGCAGTACTATCTTTGAAATTCCAGATCAGAATGGTCATGTCATTTTAATCAAACATTACCAGAGTCTCATTTCCATTAATACTCTTATGATCAGAGGCTACCTGCATTAAGTCAGTCTCCTTCAACTGAAAGAATCAAGATAGAGCAACTTGATATTTCCAGTTAAGGTATACCTCAAATAAAATTAGTGAAGTGATCCAAATGGAAGCAATATTTTTAAGATGCAATTTTCAGCAGATCTTATTAAAGGCAGTATAGCAAATTCATAGAAAATAAAGCCACTAGTAGCAACTAGTCATTATAAATTAATAATTATATTGAGAATAATGTGTCCATGTCTTGCAGTTGGGCTTCACAACAAATGTCTTGTAAGAATACAGATAGGAAAGGCCTTTGGTCCAGTCCAGTGAGGCTTTTTTGATGCTGAATTTGTTGATGCAACAATATGGGTTGAAAGGAAAAAAGCAGAACCAGTCTGCTGAGTCTCCCTCCATCCCTCCCTTGGGGAAAATGAGAATGAATAAGGAATTTATGTATTTATTTGTTTCTTTGTCAAACGTACAAAATAGCAGGTATGTGAACATAAACATGAACAAAGGAAGTTGTTGTTAGTTGCGAAGTCGTGTCCGACCCATTGCGACCCCATGGACAACGTTCCTCCAGGCCTTCCTGTCCTC
>JANHJO010006359.1:63127-73908 GCA_032468235.1 Pseudoxyrhopus heterurus | reverse complement strand
TTTTATCCCATTTTAGGACTTTTCTTGCCACAGTTTTAAGTGAGTCATTGTCTTGGTTAAGTTAGTGACATGGTTGTTAAGTGAATCTGGATTCCCCATTGACTTTGCTTGTTGGAAGGTCACAAAAGCGGATCACCTGACCTCAGGACACAGCAACCGTCATAAATAGGAACCAGTTGCCAACCATCGGAATTTTGATCCTGTGACCAAGGGGATGCTGCAATGGTTGTAAGTGTGAAAAACAGTCATAAGTCGCTTTATTTCAGTGCCGTTGTAACTTGGAATGGTCACTAAACCGTTGAACTGTTGTAAATCGAGGACTACCTGTGCTGGCACAGCTGGAGCATGGTAGCGCAGTGGTTAGAATTCAGTATCTGCAGGCTAATTCACTGCTTATTCCAGGAGTTCGAGCCTGACTGACTCAAGGATGACTCGGGTTTCCATCCTCCAGAGGTTGATAAAATGAGGACCCAGATTGTTGGGGGCAATAGGCTGACTCTGTAAACCGCTTAGAGAGGGCTGTACAGCACTGTAAAGCGGTACATAAGTCTAAGCGCTATTGCTATTGGCCGAAACTCGGCTTTACGTAAAATCCCGACAAACGCAAACCCTCTTCCCCAAAAACGCAGGCTTACAATACCCAGAATCATAGTTTAATCCCGTTGCGATTTCCTCCGCCTCCATCCTAGGAGGCTTGGCAGGAGCCACGTACCTGAAAATGCCGCCATGCTTCCACTCTCCCCGACAACCGGGAGGACAATCCGTCAAGCCTCCAGCTCTCTACCTAACAGCGCCTGCGCATTGGAAAGTCCTCTTCCTTAATTCGCCGGTCGGTACAGCAGCCGTTCAGTTAAGGTTCCGGCGATTGCAGTGGGCTCGGTCGATAGTCAGATGCGCTGCAGGATTCATTATTAAATCGCAGCGTTTAGTGGTTGTCAGATCAGCGCTGCAACAATCTGGACAAAGCTAAACTTTGCTACAATTAGTTGCTAATTCGAATTTCTGTAACTCTAGTTTTGTAGTTAGATGGGAAGAATTAATGTAGCTTTTCCAAACTAATGCTCTCCAGATTTGGTTCGGAATTCCTATAATACCGAGAGGGAACTCATTGGCAGTTGTAATGCAAACACACTTGGAAGATTGAACTGACACATTTAATGACCCATCTTCTAATATTAAGAACATTACGCGCTGATTCAGTGTGTGTATATCTCTGCCAGCTGAAGCAAGGCTATCCTTTTTTAAATTCATTTTTCAAATATTAAAATTGCGAGCTAAAAATACAAATAAAGAAGAAAAAGAAGAAAAATCAGTCTTACATTTTATACTTATCAATATCACTGGTTTACTAATGAACTCATTATAACATGAGCAATACAAGATATAAGATATCACAAAATACTCTGCTATAGTATCACATACTGCTGGATTTGTAGAAAATATTTGCCTTTTGTAAAAGTGTATCCTAGTATATTCTAAAATGAACAAAATACATAACATGGATTTTTGAATTGCTTATTATACTTAATACACTTGCCCTGAGTGTGGATTCAGTAGGACTTACTTAATTCAGTAGAATTTATTTCAGGCTGGAGGGAACATTTATAGGGTTTCGTTGTTAAAAGTGTAATCCCAATTACCATATTCATACAACTCCTAAAGTTTAGTTGCTAAACCACAGATTAACATTCTGTGCAGCAGAAAGCAACAAAAAGGCAAAGCACATTTTAATCTAGTATGTTGCATGAATACAGAATGATTAATTATGTAATATTCAGAAATTAAACTCTACAAAAACAATGGAAACTTCTTGAAAATTATATATAAAATTAAAATCCTTTTTTAAAAAAAGAGGTACATTTTTATAATGTATTTTCTTTCCAGGTGGTTATTAGATAAATCATTCGTAAATGTTTGAAGTACATACAATGCTTTTTTTCAGTTACAAAATTAACTTGATTTGCAATATAAGTTTTGGCTCAAATAACCTTTTGTTTAATACAGATTATGATTTAAGCTCTATATCTATTCAGGAGGAATGCCCACTGCTATCAGCACAGTAGAGGTCTGTGCTAAGCCTTTAAAATGTTTTACGTGTTCCAAATATCAAAACTACTGAGAAATGCAGACTTTCCGAAAAAGTGTTACCTTGATACCAGGTAGCTGTTTCAAATCTACTACTTAAAACTGTATCTTTATCTGATCAATGACAATGACATATCAGAGTTACTGATCCCTGTAACTGTGAAGTATAGAGTAATGCAAGAATTCAACTACTGCAATACTTTCCCCCAGTGCCGCTTCTTTGTGTTTGAAATAGCTTCCTCTTTGAAATTCTTTCAGTTGGGTAGTACTGAACCAGGGCTATAATCGTGGGTGTTGAAGATGAAGAATTTTCTTTGTAATATATTTCTTGGGATACTATATTTATTACTGAATAATGATTTCTGCATATTTATAAAAAGTTACCAAAAATACCTTTCATAGCTTCTGTAAGTGGATGATCATTAAACATGTCGGGAAAGCTTTATGTAAAAATCCCAAATAAACAAAGACATATCTGATTTTTTTTGTCCAATTATTCAACTTCATTCAAAGCATGCTTTTTGGGGAAAAAAGCATTAGTTTATCCAAGAAACGTTGTTCCTCCCAATCACTGCAAGTAACAAACTTCTTTCTTACTACTCTACTGCAGAAATCCAGACGGCCACTAGAGAGCAGCAAAGAGATGGGGAACCTTCAATTTTCTATCTCTTAGTGGCTGTGCAGATTAGTGTAGTCAAATCTAGTACCTCTACAGTACAAGTAGTTGACTTATAACTACAATTGAGCCTAATTGAGCCTAAATCATAAACATTAAACAGTTGCCAAACATCTGAATTTTGATCCTGGTCAAAGGTTGTAATTGTGAAAAACGCAAACTCATACGTCACTGTCTTCAGTGCCGCTATAACTTTGAACAGTCGCTAAACGAACTGTTGTAAGTTGTAAGTCCTACTACAGCACTACATAATCTGATTCCAGAGGCACAAAATGACAGGTGGGACATCTGTTCTTAAGAGCCGTTGAGGATTTACATGCCACAGCAGCTTCTGACTTCTTGATGATTTTCTGATCCACGTTTGACCCTGGATTGCGCAATAATTGTGCTCATGGCTAGAGAATCCCAGGATCGCAAGCGCAGCCCAGAACAGTTCTAGGCAGGGTATAAAGCGTTAAGAGATAGGCGTCTTCGCTAGCCTGGTTTGTTCGTTACAGGCCGCCGTAGCGGAGCCGGCTGGGTATAGTCATGGCTGCTGTTCGGAGAAAGAAGAGGGAAAGTAGCGTTAGTAAAATGAAAGAGGAGGAGGAGGAGGAAGAGGAGGATGGAGAGGAGAACATCCTCTACGACTTGCTGATCAACACCGAGTGGCCGCCGGAGTTTGAAGTGCAGGTGAGTGTTTTCGCCGCTGTCGCACAGGCATTATTCGCTTGCTGGGCGGCGAGAACAACTAGAGCACCCGCCACGTAGGAGGAGAGAGGTCGGGTCGTGAGAAATGACCGCGTGTCATTGACTTTTTTAAGGGCTGCCCCTTGTTTATTGCCGAATCTTGACTCTGTGGCCCTTAGCAAGAATCCCGCGTTGCAAAAACGTCTGGATTGCCTGATCTGATGGTAGAATAAGCCACCTTCAAGACGTCAATCAAAAGTCTTTCGGACTTCAGAATAAAGAACCATTATAGTATGTCAGACGCATGTCAGTCAGTTATATTCTGTTGGTTCATACTACAAAAAAAAACCCTCACCTTGAAACATTAAAAAAAAATCTGTACATTGACAAAATTTCCATCAGCCAGTTGCAAAAGGCTACAATATTTGGACCCGCACTTTACTATGCCAATGCATTACAACATTCTAGGTTCTTGGGAAGAACTTAATGACAGCTTGACTTCATATTCTGAGAAACGGATGAAAAATAAAATACTTATTGCATTAAATACCTCCAAACTACGGGCAGTTCTGGGTGGTTGATTGATTGGTGTTGGTTGGAACAACCAGGCACACAAAATAATAACCCATCTTTAAAGAGATAGCAATGTGAGGCTGACTTTATCTAATTTTGGAAAAGCTCAATAGTTGTTTAGATGGGAGACTACCAGGTCTGTGGAGTAGAAGTTGAAGAAACATCCTGGGAAACAGTACATTTATTTATATAGATAGAAGAAAAATAAAATTAAAACCAAGTGTCTATGTGGTCACTACAGAAAGTTTTATTTGGAGCAGTAAAGTTATAATTTATGATTAACTTTATAAGGTTTGTATATATAGTAAGTGGAGTAGACACAGTTGTTAATCATAGTTGTTGGTTATTAGCTAGAGATTGCCTATAGCTTTTTATTTTCAAACATTGTCTTCATCAAAGGTTGTGATGTTAGCTGATGATTTTCTGGTTGGTGGCATTAAGAGAGACTTTCTGTCCTGGATCACTATACCTTTTTGCAAGAAGAACGTGAAGCAAGTGTTTTGAGCAATGGGGCTTAATCAGCCTCTTAACTGATATTTATTGATCATTTTAAAAAGTTCTTTGCTTGACTAAGGTAATTTACTGCATCTGCCCAATGACTAGCTAACTGAAATTATCGATGCTTTTTTTATTTTCTTTTTGTTATACTGAAGACTACATAGCTAATTTATGCCATTAGGATTGTTTTTGTAATTTCCACTTAGTGACTGTAATATTATGTTTCTTATAGAAGAATATTCCCAAGAAAGATCCTTAACAGATAAAAAGGGAACCTATTACGTGCATTGATTAACACGCAACATTGAATTTTGTGTCTTCTTACCTGGCTCTGGAGTTGAAATAATTCCTGAACATCTTTCTTTCACAATTCTTTAAAAGAACTTAGAGAGTAGTAATTTGGAGTAGAGTTTTAAAGAGTTGCTTATCCAAACAGTTAATTTACAACCTGCAACAGCTTAATGGCCTTGCGAATAAAGGACTTACTGAAAACTGTCTTTTTGGTCTTACAGCCAAGAGGCAACCAGAAGCATTATGCATCATTTATCATCACAAGAGTGATTATGGGTAAATATCCATAGCTTCATTATTTAGTAGACTTTATGTGGCTAAAATTAATGTGAACTAGTTAATTTAAATAATGGATATGGCTTCCCATTTCATAGCTGAGGCTCTGAACAGCATAAAAAGATTTTAAAACAGTTACAAATTATTCATTAAAGTTATAAACTTGTTATTTGATATTCTTATATTGCATCCAGAGCCTAGTGTAATAGGAATTGCATAACATTTAGAGATATTTTGCCTTAATGACTGCTCTGCTTAACGATTGTTCAAAGTTACAACAATGTTGAAAAAGTAACTATATGATCAGCCCTAGCAATACTCATTGCAATATCTCTGTGTTCACATTATCAACATTTGGGCATTTCACAAGCAGTAGGTGTTTATGACTATTGCACCATTCCCATGATCACAGTTTCTGTGCTTTGCAACCAGCTTCTGAGAAGCAGAGTCAGTGAAGAAGCCTGCAGTAAAATAGAAAGTTATGATCATAATGAACCTCACTTAATGACTGCAGGTGACTTGCTTAATGACAAAATGGGAAGTGACATCATAAGTCCATTGTGGCCTATTGGCATTAATTTATTCATTATGACAGTGTAGCATAGGCCTCTCAATATCTTTTTTTCTATATTTGGATGCATTTCTGTATAGATGCATATATACCTGGTTAGTTGTTTCTTGATTATATTAAATAAGTATGCAACACACTGTTAAGGGTGGAAACCATTGCCACAAAATAAATGCATGTGTTACCATTAGCAGCCTTTTGCTCCTACCTTCAGGTACCAAGGTATGAGTAGCGAGTAAGAATGTTAAGGATATGAAAATAATGGGAAAAAAACCCCAAATACCTAACCCCAAATACAGAGTTAAGTCTTGGAGAAATTTTTGGGGGGAGGGAAGTAAATTGGAGGGCCTGTTGACAAAACAGTTACAGAAAATAGGATCTTCTATTGGTCTTGCTTTCTTTCCAAGATAATTATGTTCTTCTCTTTTAGGCCCTGCCTTATTTCTGCGCCACTTTTGGAGCAGGTAAGCCACTGTTAAATACAACTAATTAAAGTTCTGTCTTAAGCTAATCTGAAAGAGAGTGTGGCATTTTAAAAGTATTTTATCTCTTATAATAGCATTTGAAATATGTAATGATCTTTGGTTTTTTATTCAATAAGATTTATCTTCTAAAAGGCACTTTTATTTTTTCAGTATATACTGAATGTAAATTGTGTGTGTGTGTGCACTGTGCATGTGTGTATGTATATACTATATACACATGCACACACAGTTCTTGAAAGCAAATACCTCTTGACAAGCTTGTTTCTCATCAGTTTTTTTTACACTTTGCTTTTGATCTTATTAATAGTATCCTGCTTGCAAGAATATAAATCATTACTTTATACCAATGACTTAAAGAAGTGTAATATTAAATGTCAACAAAACATATGGATAAAAATAGGAAAACAAATAGCAATAATGGTAGTTCAGCTACTTTTAATATTTCAGATATTGTGGTTCGTTCTGTATTTAATAGAGCTATGTGAAACAAGTGCAGGAGAACTCTTTGGGGAGGAATTTGTAAACATTCCTACTTCTTGCAGTTCATCTGCTGTTTTCTAACAATTGTCATGCAATTAAAATTCATAAGCATCACCTTTATTGCTCTGACTTAAACATATTTCTGCTTCCAGTAGTGCAACATTATCTCTCCCTGTTGAATTTGTCCGTCTGGTCAGTAAACAGATGAATTGGCATCTAGAACTTGCAAGGTTGGTGGCAAGATTCCTTTTCTTTTGAAAGTGGGACTTTACGGTAATTGACTTGGGATTTCTTGCTTTCAGACTAAATGCTTTAATATGTAATCTGCAACAAGGTAATTTTAATTTAATTAATCTGTTGTAAAATAACAGTCAGTGCAGAAATTGACATCCAGAGTTCATTATATCACTTTTGAGATGAGATGAGAAAATTGAAGTATTTTTGCCTGAGTCCAGATTTGATAAAACCGATAGGGAATTTGAGTTTGTGAATGGTGGCAAAGAGATCGATAAGGATCTTGGTTTTTGTTTTTTATGTAGAGAGTTGTTTTTAAGTCATAGTTTTAGCCTCCAGTTTCTGCTCCACAAATCCTACTGTTGGCTGTTATGTTTCTTTGCCATTTCTGACTTGGGAGAAATGTTTGAAAGGGATGTATTTTGGCAGTAGAAATGAATTTTGTGTTTTATGACAGCCATAGGATTTCTCATCTTACATGTGCTCTCAGTTTTTATTATATTCAATGCAAAGATAGTATTAGATCCAGATTTAACGAGACTTACACTTGAGTTAACAATGGCTAACCTGTGTCCTAACTGATTTCCATTGTTAAGCTCGTGATTAACTCCAGAACCAACCCTGATATATTTACTAGATATTCTCAGGGTAGTGTCATGTTCCTAATACTTCCTGAAATACCATGTTCACCACCATTTAGTTGCATGTCTGCAATTTAACCTTTGAATATATTTTTAATCATATCAGAGATAATTTATTTACTCAACAATAGAGAGAAAAGATTCGGGAAGCTGTAAAATACTGAGACTACCTCACATTTGCCTTGTATTTAAGACTCGACTATATAAAATGATTCCTGAGGTGTCTTGGAAGGAGTAACTGCCTGTGATTTTCATTCAGACTTTTTCTTTTTGTAGCAATGGAAAACTGTTAGCAGTTGTTCAAGATCAGACTATAGAAATAAGGTAAGTGAAGAACAGCACAATTGTACATCTTGATTCAAATGAATTTAGTAAAGCTTATACTCACACAAATTGTCAAGCACTGGAAATTAGGCAGTTCAAATGAATATAGCAATAGCACTTAGATAAATATACTGCTTCATAGAGTTTTACAGCCCTCTCTAAGCGGTTTACAGAGTCAGCATATTGCCCCCAATAATCTGGGTCCTCATTTTACCCATCTCGGAAAGATGAAAGCTGAGTCAACCTTGAGCTGGTCAGGATTGAACTGCTGGCAGTCAGCAGAATTAGCCTGCAATACTGTGTTCTAACCACTGTGCCACCACGGCTCTATATATAGGTTTATTATATGCTAAAGTTCTCTACAAGAATCTGAACTACTACTAGTCAAAGCAAATTGGTGGCAGATAAGAGTCAAAGGAATTCAAAGTGGGCTGGACTTAGATTTCTTGTGAGTGCAAAGGGACTGAAGACTGATAATGCATTTGACCCCTCCCTCGGGCTCAGCCTGGTCATCTCCTACACGAATATATTTATAGAATTGCAACCAAGATGTAGAAGAAAATGTGGATCTCTTATCTTTTTTAAGCTCTCTTATCTGTTTGCCATATGTTTAAGTGTTAATATTCATATTGCTTTAGGAATAAGATAAATTCTGAATACGGCCAGAAACTTTAATTTTCTTTCATTTTAAAAAGTCTTTCATCTGAATAATTTTGTGTGTTAGACTAAATTTAGGAGTTCATATTTCTTCTACACAAAATGGGCTATAATTTATGAACATGATCATATCACCCTTTGGCAACTGTCAAAAGAACCAGTGATTTGCATTGTTTATCTTGTAAAGACAATTGATCCAAAAATCATGATAGAAATCCTCTCTTGCTGCTAACTGATTTCGGTTGTGGGAAGCTGGCAGGATGTTTCTTCATAACTGTGGGATATGTTAACAATGGCATTGCTTAGTAATGGAAATTCCAATTCCAATTGCTTTTGTAAGTCAAGGATTCAGTAAGAGAGGAGGTTATTGAGAGCTGTTGTAGCATTCTTGTTCGTTTGTTAAACAGCATCAAGTGACACATGAGGAGATGTGAATTATGGAAAATGTGTCCATATTTTAAATATAATGAAATACATTAATTTAAAAAGACTTTTAATTTTCAATTCCAGTTACTTTGAAATCTTTTTAAATGGACCTGCCTCCTTTTACAATGCACCATTTTTAAAGCGACATTCAAGGATAGGTGTAATCTCAGCCCTTAAAAAAATAGTGTAGACAACAATCAAGATATTTGTGAAGCATAAAAACATTCATTTTGAATGTTGCAGGTCTGCCAAGGATGAATTTGGATCTGTGATTGGGAAATGTCAAGGTAAGTAAATTTTCACTTTCAAATAAATTATCACCTTATCCAGGAAAAAATACAAAACAAACCCTATCAAATGCAGTTCTAACCAAAAGTTCCAGTTTGATTTCTAGCTATTACATCCTATTTCCTCTTCGTTTCTTCATATTTTCTCCTTTTTTACAAAAAGGTGATTCGTGTTTTAGTTCCACTGAGCTTGCCCTGGCTTGATTCCATCTTCTGCTTACTATCGGTCCCTTTCCACAAGGGTCTAGGATAATTTGCCGCTGCCAATTTGCTGCAGCCAACCCATCTCGGCCAACTCACCACGGGACAAGAGTTACACTAATATTGGAGAAATGGTCGACTAGAATCATTAAAGAAGGGAATGCCAAAGGGGGCAGAAAAGGATGTGAATGACAAAAATTAAAAATAACATTTTAATTATTTGAAATAATTAAATTGAATTGTTGAATTGTCCTGTGGTGAGTTGTTCCTTGGAGAGTTGGCCATGGTGAATTGACTGTGGCCAAACTGCTGATCTGAAAGTCTGCAGAGTAGATTGCAGTACTGCTTTTAACCAGTGAGCCACAGCAGCTCCATGGATGGCTGAGTTATTCTTCGAACAGATGTTTATAAATGAAAATACCTTCTAGTGATAAAAATATTCCCAGTTGCGTTGCACATGAAAGACGACTGCTTCTCAAATTACATCAGTGGTTGCATGGATTTAGTAAATTTATATGCTCCCAAATATTCATTTGTGCTTCTCTTTGCATATTCAGCCCGTTATAGTACCTTTGTTCAAAGCAAAAGTACTGAATGTCTGAAAATTTAACAAATATGGGAGCTTTGGGATGGCCAGGGATTACATTCTGATCTAGGTTATTTTAAATCTGCATAGGACTGTGGCATTCTTTGCAATCAAAGCTGCTTATGGAGGAAGGAGTTTAAGGCCCTTATAAGTTTTATATAAGCGTTTGCACCCATTGTTAGTATGATGTAGAAAGATGTCTAAAACAGAAGGTCAGCATTAGCGCAATTCCTAAAATAAGCCAATTTGGTCCCAGTTAGTCTAAGGTTTGGCTTAAATTTTGCCAGAGTTCACATAATTAGATCTGGACATGTCCTTTGATGAGAGAAGCACGTCCTGCATCCACAACATGAACAAGCCATAGCAATTCAAAAGCTCAGGTGTGGCTGTTTCGTGGTCCACCCAGGGTCTTCTTGGTACAATATCTGGGCAACAACCACGCAAAGCCATTGAATGTTTGCTTCATGCTTTTGTACTATGAGATCAGAGTAATGGCTTGTTTGTTGAGGAACCTACATTTGCAGGATTTTATCTCTGATTTTAAGGCACACAGACCCAAAGAAATAGAAGAGAAACAGATTGTATGAGCCCTGAAACAAGGGAAGCCCAAATAAACAGGTAGAACATATAATTGCTCTGTCCCAAAGAAAGTAATTAGTCAATCACATTCAGGGTGGATTTGATTTAAACCAAGACGATTTAAATCATGATTTAAATCATGATTTAAATTACTGGTAAAAAGGCTTGATTTACCATATATACTCGAGTATAAGCCGAGTTTTTCAGCCCTCAAAAAGGGCTGAAAAAACCACCCTCGGCTTATA
>JANHJO010006359.1:31881-42256 GCA_032468235.1 Pseudoxyrhopus heterurus | reverse complement strand
CAATCAAGAATCAGACTAAACCTGAATCAAGACCTAGAACCTGCCGCCCTGCTTTTAGAAGCCATGCAAAACAATCACCAATAATGATTGTTTCTTCTAATGAGGTGCAAGTGGGTGTATTTGATATCTCTCTGCTTGTTTTATATGAATATTTGAGAACATATGTCAATGTGAAACGAGGGAAAAACATTTGACATAAGGATTAATCTGACCAGAAACCTAGGCCAAGAAAGTAGGAAATAAGATCCAGAAAAAGGGATATTCAGATGACCTAGTGTGAACATGGAGTAAAACTGTCCAATTGCACAATATAAGTAGGAATGTAGAGAGAGCATTGATCCCTGAGCATTAATGTATCTCAGTAGTTTCTGTAGATTACCAACAGGTTAGTTATTCAGGGTTTCTAAATCAAGCAGAATCCAGACCACTTAACCAAGGATTATTAAAAGTCATATGCCTCACATTTAAACTGAAGTCATTGGCTGTGTAGTTTGAACTAAAAATTGATTCTCTGACTGTAGTGCTACAGGCTTCGTATTATTTGCTTTAAAGTTATAGATAAAGGTTGCATTGTCCTATAAATAACTAAGTTAATTGACAGGAAAATGTCCTTCCTTAAAACAGAAGGACTTAGAAATCTATTGAAATTCTTGTCTGTTATCAAGAGCTAATGAAATATTTACTCCAGTGGAGGCAAACAATTACTAGATAATTCTAAAGGCTGTCTTTCTTTTCTTCCAGTCTCCCAAAACTTTGAAAGAATCTGGAATATAACAACAGTTTTCAGAAATAATGAATTCCAAGTGTGCTGCTTTGCATATAAACATTTCCAGGGAAAAGATGGGCTGAAAACAGAACTATTGCCTGCTGATTCAGACCTACTGCAATAAGGACAGTGAAATTGCCAGAAACTTATGCAGGGATCCATCTAGCAAGCTCCGGAACTGGGCCCATCTTAATCTTATATTGGTACAGGACTTCATCAAATGTTCTTCTCTTTCATGCTAAGGCTCTTCTCTTTCAAAGAGAGGATCATTTCTTTTTAAAAGGTACTCCTACATATAACTTTCATAAAAGGTCCTTACGGTGGACGCTGGTTAGCCTTCTGCCTATTTATGCATCAAAAATTTGAAGGGAATTTTGCATAACGGGCACAATCTTTTTCATCCACTCTATGGACTGATCTGATAGCATTTTCCCTAAAGTTTATTAAGTTATTTTCAAGTATAAATCTATGATTGTCTGCAGTACTTATTAAGAGAGATAGAAACAAGAGTGGTAAATGTGCTATATCAAACAATGTTCAAGGAGTTAGGCAAAGCAGGAAGGATGCTGTAATTTAGGACTGGACAAAGAACGTCAAATTATTTTGCTTTGTGGTTACATTTGTCCAAAAGATGATATAAATTTTGAATTCTGCCCATCAGTGAGATTATAAAGCCAGGTCTAGAGGCTGTCCCTTTTTAGGTAACTAAAAAGTTGCCCTGGTTTGAACAGTCCTGCACATATGAATGTATCTAAATATAGAAACATAGCATGGTGTAGGCAAAATACAGACCTTTTAGAGAGTGATCTAATTTTTGATGTACAAGGCCTTTTATTTATTTTTAATAGAAAACTAAGCCTTCATTTTCAACCTTGCACACTGAGCCAGGCTTAATTAGGTATAAGTAACCCTGTGCTATAAATCTGTTAAATTATAGTTTGCTTCCATTGCCCAAAGATTTTATAGTTCTGCTTCTTGGTGCATTAAATGTCTGCCACGCTCAAAATTCAGATTCAGCTCAAAAGGCAGATCTAAATAATCTAGCATCTCATGGGCTGCTTCATACCTGACACGTTTGAGTAGAAGCACAGAAATAGAGAAAGAGTTTTCATTTGATGTTGTTTTACTGCTGTTCCCTGGAGTTCTGCATGTGGTAACAAGATGCAATGACAAAAAGGGATATAAGGGTATACAGCAATCTCAGCTACAAGAATACAGGTAATGCTGTTTATTCAGACAAGTAGCAACAATTATAAACTTGAGCCAGTGAAAAGGAAAAAGTTTTGGTGGGTTTTTTTTATTACCTCGATGAAACACCTCCAGGGATCAGCAGAGCTTTGGTTAGATTAGAAAGTTAAAAGCAGTATCTCAAGAGGCAGGGATGAAAAAACTCTTCCATATTCTTATAAGAAAACAGCACAAATACAAAATCTTCAGGAGTCAAGGATGACTCAGTTTTCCCTTTTTTTTATGAAGTTAATGATTTTTTTCTACAGTGGCCATTCCTAGAAAATATTGAAGAACTTCCTGTTTAGACCAATTAGGCTTGAATTCTTTTCAGTATTCCTAACTTTTTTTGTAAAGTGTTTGATATTTTTATTTTATGTGTATCTCAAGTTCCAGATGTGTCTTATTTGCATGTAAATAGCGAAACACCAGAGTTCACAGCTGATATTTTTCTACTGAATTTTGCAGTTAAAATTATTCACAAGTTAGACCTAGTCTTTGCATGCACCTTTTATAGTATTGGAATGTGTAACGTTGTACTTGAAGGGAAAAAAATGGATGAATTCATTTTACTGATGCGTCTACTGTTGTCTCTCAGTTTCAGTAACTGCCCTGTCTTGAAATATATTCACTCTAAGTGTGCCTTTAAAGATGTACATTTTTTTAAAAAAAGAAACATTTCTGTCCAATTATCTACCTACTTTCTTAAAGCATTTTCCCTCAATCTATGTCAATGTCATCTATGTCAAAATTGAACAGCCCTCTCTCAACAGAGGGGGAGGGATACATTATCTATCTCCACTCCACAACACAATCCTTTCAACAGTTCCAAGAAGGCTCCACACTTATTTGCACCACTCAAGTGACTATGATGACACAGATAAACCTCCAAGTGGCCTCAATGACTCTCTAAAAGAATGCAAATGACCAGCTGTCTGCAAGGAACATAAATCCTCCCATTCCCCACCATCCAGTCAGAGCTGGAGAAGCTTCTTGGATGAGAAGCGAAATGTCTTCAAAGAAAAACCAGAAAGTCCAGTTGCCCCTTGAAGAAGCATCTTTGGGACAACTATGACCTGGATGACTGAGAATCTCCATTGATACTGACGATGCAATGCTTGTTGATTCCTTTCTCTAAAAAGAATAGTTAGGGTAGCTTACCTGAAAGAAAGAAACCTATATTTATGCAGTTTCTAATTAAGTATTAGGATCAAAATTTAATAAATTTGCTAGATCCGAAACATATTTCACTAGTATCAGCATTTGTGAAAGTTGGCAGTAATGAGAAAAAGTCACTTTCGAGTGTGTTCTGGGTTCTTACATTCAGCAGTTGGGTTGTTTAATAGTTTTATTCATTGAGTTAGCTCCATTTAAAAGAAAGCAACTTTTGTTCAGAGGGCCTTAAAAGAATGAATACATCTGAAGCTGGCATGATGTATTTACCGGTACCTAATTTTAGATACAGTATAATATGTTGTAATTTTTGGTGCTTGTCATAGTTCAAATAAAAGCTGTCTTTCTACTCTTTTCTTTCAATTTTTAAAAAAGATAAAGGGTTTACAACTCTTTAGTTCAAAACTCAAATCAGCATTCATAAATGTGAGAGTCAGAAGGCAGGGGAAAAAAATGGTCTGACGTGATGAGACATTAATATTTTGGGGTAAAATGTCTTTGCTTCTTAATATTTACAGATGACATATTAGTCTATTTACCCTGTCAGCTTTTTGTCATACTATTTTCTTCTATCCCTGTTACCTTTCAGTCCTAGTTTTCAATTATTTAGTCTTAAGGCAGCATTTTTAATTATATGATCTTAATAGAAGTCAAAAACAGTGATTTTCCTTCCTTTCAAATCTAGTCTCTTTTTAAAAGCTGTGGTAGGGTTGGAAAAAAGTGATAAAACAGTGTACAGTGTTTAGATATTCAAACCGGGGGGAAATTCTTTGTAATTTAAAAAAAAAATTAAAACTTTGATATATTTTGAAGAGTATGGCCTTTTGAGTTTAAGAGAACATCTCTAGAAAACCATGCCCTTCATCAGCAATAGAACTGCAGATAGCTTAAGCCTTGTAATTTTTTGTTTCTGTTTTTAATGCATTAAAAATAATAATGCAATGTTATAGCCAAGATATTAGTTATACAGAGGAATCTTGGGTAAATGATTCCCTCATCAGCTGTAATTTTTCTGAAAAGCCATTTATGATTGCCATGAAAGGTGGTGAAAGAGAACTGTATTTTTAAAGCAACAGTTCATAAATATGCTCCCTTGTCTACACTAAATTTCATTCAAATGTTTTTCTTAAGCTATATCTTTTGATGTTTGACTCATCCTGATAACAGCTCCCATACTACAGTGTCTTATTAAATTAATTCAGCTAATTATGGAATGAAGGGAGAAGAAAATAATTATCAGCCAATTGGCATCCTGGGTATTTATTTGAGAGAGCTGAAGACTGTTTTCAGTTGGATTGGTATGCTATTAACCTGTGTTTCTTTCATTTTCAGTATCAGGTCCATGTAATGATCTTATTGACAAAGGGCTATCAGAATAGATTATTGGCAGAGTAGTTGTGGTGTTGTTTGTTCCAATCTTTGCTGAACCTTTACAATGCATTGATTCAATTACTTGATGTGAGATAGCAGGTTTCTAACAACTTGAAGCTGTTAATTATACTATATTTTGTTAGAGGCAGATTTCATACTTTCCAATATTGGGGTGTCCATCCACTATCCCCTAAGAGCTGTGATGGCGCAATGGTTAGAATACAGTATTGCAGGCTAATTCTGCCAACTGCTAACAGTTCGATCCTGACCGGCTCAAGGTTGACTCAACCTTCCATCTTTTCGTGGTTGGTAAAATGAGGACCCAGATTGTTAGGGGCAATATGCTGACATTTGTAAACATTTAGAGAGGGCTGTAAAGCACTATGAAGCAGTATATAAGTCTTACGTGCTATTGCTATTTGAAATACCTATAAATTTCATATATAATTGGGCTGCTTCCTGCCATTGATAATTGTCAGGTCCTGTGCAAGTCAGTGGTATTAACTGATTCTAAAAATCAGGCAGCTGCAATAGAAATGAATATTGGAAGCCATGCCTTCCTTATTTTTTATTTTCAAATCTATTATAGTGTTTCTAAATGCCTGGTCAAATGAAATGATTGTAGTTCAAATATCACCAGGCTCAAGGTTGATTCAGCCTTCCATCCTTCTGAGGTTGGTAAAATGAGGACCCAAATTGTTGGGGCAATATTCTGACTCTGTAAACCGCTTAGAGAGGTCTGTAGAGCACTGTAAAGCGGTATATAAGTCCAAGTGCTATTGCTATTGTAGCTTATGATGAGAAAATCCTTCTATAGAGTTGATAAAATGCCCTTTATAAATCCTTTAACTACATTTTGTTTTTGTTTTTTTTAATGAAGAATGCCTTTGCATACTTCTTTTACTTGAAATGCTCTAAAGTATTCAGTGTCTCAGTCTTATAATTAAACAAGTCTTCCTTCTTAAATATTTTGTTTGCTTTTTTATAAATTGTTCCCTAAGAGCACAGGGCCCCTTGTGAAAGTTTGCACAGCAGGAATTGTTGAAACAAGCAGCAGCTGAACCTTTCAAGTATATCTTTATCTTTTTTATGGCCTTATTGCCGGAAGACACAAGATACATCAAATATGTATATCAAATAAACACACATACCTAAAATCAAAAGTAAGCATAAATTGGAAAAAAAATAAACATAGAAAATAAGAGAGATGGTAGTGGCAATCACCAAGATTAACAAACATCTGTTGAAAAACCTTGCCATGAAAACTTCAGACTTGTCCAGGCAATCTCTGATAATTGGTCATGATTGAAGAAAAAAGAAAAATAGAAGAAAAAAATAAGTAGAAACACAAATTTGAGCATCCTAGGAGGAAACATTGGAATCCTGATCAGACAGAAGAAACAACAAATAAGGTTCTGACTTACTGCAGAATATTGCTTCAGGATGAGATAAATAAATGTCATTCAATATTTCCTGTAAAGAGAGCAACAGAGGCTCAAGATTTCATCAGAACCCTCCCTATAGGGACAAATAGACTAATGTAGAGGAATCTATTTCTGGTGAAATTGTTTAAAATGTCTGGGTTATTTCATTTAAAGAAATGAAATGACATGTACCATCTACCATTCCAAAATAACTAGAAAAATGAATTACGTTGCCTTAAATTGTGCTTGTCAGCAAACAGTGTGCAAAACTAGATTATCCCTCTCTCCACCCCACCCCACCCCCACACACATATATTTTTTTGTAGCATCCAAGTCTAGGATGCTGTGAAGGATTGGAAGATTTTTTTCCAAGCAAAAGGGGAAGTGGCAAGGAAAACTAAGGAAAAAAATTGTACAACCAGAAAAACAACATACTTTCTGAAGAAGGGGTGATAATCAAATTTAGTTTATTATATATATTTTAGGGTGGTTTCAAGAAAAATGTGGAAGTTAAAGGACGTTTTTAAAATTCTGTTGTAGAAACTAGCCAATAAAGTTTGAAGAAAAGAAGAGGAAATTATATCAAAATTAAGGCAATTTCTTCAATAGTCTACTGTAGCATATTTTTATGATATTTTTTGCATTTATTATATTTCTCAGGAATCTTAATCAAACATTCTTTTATTTGTATTTCACATTTCTAAACTGCCCATCTCCCTCAAAGAAAAAATGCATGGAAAAACATACATGGAAATAAATCTAATTAAAAGTTATTGGATTTATATGTAAGTAAAACGCATTGGGACTGAGCTGTAAGTGCAGTTCATTTATTAACATAAATTGAATACATATTTTAAAGGTAACTTGGACTAATCTCAAAAGAAATCTAAAGCAGGATTGGCTTGTTTAGTAGTTTGATCGAAGGTTGTATTAACAAATCCCAGGGCAGTTGGCTAGCCTCTAAGACATTAAAAAATCATCCTAGAAAAAGACAGTGGGAAATCCCTTCTGTATTGTGGCAAGAAAACTGGGCTTGTTCATATAAATTCGACTCTGGCTCAAGGGAATCTTTATCTTTTACTATGTATGAGTCTAAGTACAAAGGTTTTTATGCATTGTATTAGGAACAGAACATGCAGAGTATGCATTGTGTATTATGTTTGTTGATTTGGCTCAAAAAGTTTTATTTTTAGCAGAACACACTACTACAGATAGTCTTCAACTTACAATAGTTCATTTAGTGACTGTTCAAAGCTACAAGGGCACTGAAAAAAGTGACCTATGACCGTTTTTCATAGTTACAACTTTTGTAGCGTCTCCATGATCGCATGATCAAAATTCAGATGCTTGGCAACTGGTTCATATGTATGACTGTTGCTGTGTCCCAAGATCACGTGATCACCTTTTGCAACCTTTTGACAAACAAAGTCGATGGGGAAGCCAGATTCATTTAACAGCTGGGTTACTCACTTATCAATTGCAGCGATTCACTTAACAATGGTGGCAAGAAAGGTTGTAAAAGGGGGCAAAACTCACTTAACACATTTTTCATAATACGTATAAGACTATTTTATTCATTAAATGTACAAAAGCCTGTTATAATAGGATTGCTTTCTGTTCTATGTTGAAGGCTCAAAAATGTTTGCAAGTTCTTGCCATTGGTGTGACAATATATCGAGTTTATAGGAACCAATTGTAAGCATTCAGTATTTACTGCCAAGGAGTTCTTTACCCCAATGATGTCATTAAAAAAAAAAACCTTACAAAATATCTAATGGAAACAATAAATAAATAGTCACGATGAAAGATGTTCCAGTGTGTTGGAGACTTTTTCTAGCATTCAAATGCCTGAGGTGCATTTAATCTACTCTTTCAAAGGCTCCCTAGAGAGTATTTTGGAATATTGCGCTTAATTTTAGGCAGCATAATTTTCTCTTTACTGGCAGAGTGCTGATATGAATTCCTTGGCTATTTGAAGCTTGAAACCCTCTAGGAAAGGCTATAAAATTATCTCTTTACAGGGAGGAGAAAACATATTATAAATGGTTCATTTTAAAGGACTTCACTTACTTACAGAGAGGGAAGAGCCTGGCATCTGTTGGTTTATGAATGTAATGGTCAATAATGTGAGTTTACTTTGACTTGATGGTCTCTTGCGTTGGTTAAAAGATGAACTCTGGAGAATTTTATTACAGAAAAGGCTTTTTTCTGCCTTAAGCATTGTGCTTAAATGGCGAAGCATCTCTTATGTAGATTCAAATACAGGTTTCATTTTTCTTATCTCTTTATGCAAAATGTTAGAAGCTTAAGATAATTTAAAGGAGTATCCTACAAAACATTTAAATGTGATATAAGGATGCTAAGCAGATATTAACTGCTTGTTACAAATGCATTCAATACCCTTTCTTTATAATAAAATCATACAAGAATAACTATGTTTTTCAATGTCTTTAATTAAACATTATTTTTAAAAGAACCAGGGATGTCATTGTTATAAACAATAGGGCCTCTGCTTTAAATACATCTTGGACCCATCCAGCTTTTCTGTGTTCTCTCCTCAACCAGCATTGTAGATTCACTAAGCTTATCTAGTACTGGTTCCCTTACCTCTATTTGCTTGCTTCCCTCTCTGTGTTTATCTTTGCATCCCAATGAAAATATATGTTTGAAATGTTAACCAAGATTTATTTCTAAAACTTTGTGGATCACAGTGTATGATTTAGCAAAATAAGGCAAAATGAGACATGCTTGGCATGTCTCATATTATGCTTAATTTAACGTCCTTCAACTTTCCTACAGTGAGATATCTTAATTTTGAACTACTATCTTCCTTCTTTAAGTTTGTAATTTTCATCACATATTTTTTTTGCAATTGTATGTTTATAAACATGCATTACCATTTTAATTTTAGCATATATTATGTGCTTCGGATACTCTTCCGACATACATTTAATTTTTGAGATGATAGCAATACATACGATTCTTGTGTTACATGTTTGATGAGGAAATGTTTCTGATGTATCCAGCCACAAGGTGATGCTTTTAGCTTTCCTAATGCTATACTATTGAAATAATCTAAAAGATTACCTGTTTGCATGTAAATCCATTGCCATGCCTAGCTTTGTGATATTTGCCACAATCTTAAAAGAAAGAAACATTTACAGAAACTGTTCATTGACATTTAATGCCATAGTGAAACATAGATTTATTTGTTCTTGCATATTGTAAAGCTGACTGCTATGTGATTCTAGGGCTCTATATATTAATGTTTATTTATTAAGAGTAAAAGGAGACACACCAATTTAAATTTCAAAATTCCAAAATAGTTTGTTAAGCTTCATCTGTTCTGTAATAATATCCATAAGGTACTTAACCTTGTTCTTTTAGCTTAGTCATATTAACAGTAGAATCCTCCTCTATCTTTTATATCCAGTCAGTTTCAGATAAAGCCAAAATAAGTATATCATATTAGCAGGAAGGATTAAAACTCTTTATGGAAGTGCCTGGTTAGGATTAACATTAATATACAACATTAATATATTGTATTAATATTACATTGGGATGGATCAGTTCCAGAAGTGAAGGCAACATAAAGTAGACACACCTTGCTCAAGTTATTATATTATTTGATAAAGCTAATGGCCGTATAAAGGGATTGGACATAAGCCAGAGGATTGGCCCTGTGTTTCCTTCTCGTAGGAGAATATGAGTATATTTAGATATGAATATGAATATTTTATGTTTTATACATGGGTAAAATCTAAAATTTTACAGCACATTATGTAAATCTGTCTCCACCCCAATGTGTTGCCATTGTGCAAAAGAGAAACAATTTCCCTATTTACCTCAATCCTTCATTGCCCTACCAGGATTGAGACAAATATGTTTTGACAAACAGGTTAGGTTTTCAAGCTCTAGTCTTTTCAGAACCCTAACTTCTGCATGAAGTCTTCAGATATGAAGAAATCTTCTAAGCTAAAGAGGTACATCATCCCAGCCTGTAAAGGGCAGTAGGGAACAGGTCAGTGGTATTATGGAAGAGGCATGCAGAAGCCCCTACATTGGGGGGGTGGGGTTTATCACAGCTCTTTGTTTTAAACAAAATGGTTTCGTGAACTGTATCTTTGCTACAATGGAGGGTGGTAATTCAGTGCAATAGGAAATGCTAAGGAAGGACTCACTCCGTGGCCTGGCATTTCATGAGCTGCACCTCAATCATATGTGAGGAATGCTGGTTGGGGAGAGCAGGAGATAATACTGAAGAGAGGTATACTTACTTACAATTACCTGGCAATGTTGGTCAGTCTTCTCTTTCTCAACTAACTGGGTTCCAGAAGAACAGTAGGAAAAAGAAAGCAATAGAAATGGACACTATTTTTCCAAGCCACCAAGTAAAGACTTTCCATGCCCCTTT